>DWPQ01000646.1:0-15130 GCA_018251795.1 Perichares adela | reverse complement strand
TAGTTGCCATACTGCTCCGAAATTGGTTGATCAAGTATTACGAATTTTTTTCCATACATTCGGTAGGTCTGAGAATAGGTTGTAAACTATTTTTCATACCCCTAAGTGGTAAGGGTTGTCCACCCCAAAAATTTTTTTTTGACATTTTTTTTGTGACGTGGTTTTAAATACAAATTGAGTGTTGTAAAATACATATAACCCTTAACTTTCAGCCTTCCATTACCAACCCCCAATTTTTCACTACATTTAATTTGTATGGCAAAAAGTTGTATATAATACTTTTTTGTATATACTTTGGCATGTACAGATCCCGCTGCGAAGTTATATGGGTAGGTCGCGGCGAGAGCGCGGCGCGGGCGGCCCACCGAACGGTGGAAGAACTGACCACAAACAACCTACAACACATGAATGGATTCTCAATTAGGTTGATAATCTATTTATATTTAAATTTAATTCAATTATACTACTAATATAATTATATACTAATATTATAAAGAGAACGATTTGATTCTATTGAATAGGCTCCGAAACCACTGTGCCGATTTGAAAAGTACTTTTACCATTATAAGCAGTCTTTATTCATAACCAACATAGGCTAAGATGCTTCATTCCTACGGGAAAACTGGTAATAATTACAATTCATTTACATAGGAAAGCGATTGATAGGTCGACGATAGGTGACTTGCCATGTGAGAACATCAGGCGTTCGAATAAATCGTCGCTGCAGTTAAAGGGGAGACTTGCTATATTTTATGTAACAATACAACGTTTGCGATGTCAGCTAGTTTTATAATTATAATTTTTATTTAAGCATTATTTTTTTTTTGAGCTTGATGGCTTCCTCGAAACATTTTCGAGGTCTGTAACAGCTCGTTTCAATTATATTTTTACTTCTTTTATAAATGGATTTATCGTCAGAGCGATTATAAGAACTCCATTTTACTTAACTTCTTTCTTGTCCTATTTTTATTACAAACATTTTTTGTAACTCAAACTTGTTAAATCTGCGCCATCTTTGATGATCTTTGTACTCAAGATCCAAACGATCCATTAGACTATTACACTTAAAACATATTTATTACAAACTTAGTTATTACTTGCTTTTATTCATTAGGTATATGATGTGACACGCCAGTTCATAACATAACTTATGGGCCAATTAACCCGCGGTAACAAATGGGCCGCCGTAAAAAATGGTTTTAAAATTAACGTAAACGTTTTTTCGTGCGTCGGACGGCGGCGGCGGCAAAGGGACGGCGCCCTTTGATCTCCCGCCGGTAGTGATGTGCGTGTGGCATTTGACAGTGTCGATAATCGTAGTCCAACGATAAAGTCTCTTTTAAATTATCGAGATATGATCTAATTAAATGACAAGAGGCATTGAGGACTAGTTAGTAAAGCTGAAGTAAGGGTTTCGAGAAGTAGATATTATTATTATTGGCTGATGGAATGCAGTATGGGTTGCCGGTGGTATGTTTACTAGAAATAAAAATATACTTGCTTTTAAGTTAAATCACCGAAAATCAGACTGATAGTAGGTTACCAACGCCCATGGACGTCCACGATACTAAAGACATCAATCATGAACGCCTTTCTGATCAATAAATAAGTGAATAACTTATTACTGGCACCTTCAATAATGCGATCGAAATTCGTAAGTTATTATATCGTAGATTCTAGGAGGGTGGGAAGCGTAGTAAAGATAATGAGATAAAAAAAACATAAAAGGACAACTTTGGAGTTAAATTGAGCGGTAAGCCCGTCAACAGAATGCCTATGGTTGAATGTAGACTAACCATCAGGGAGCCTGTCTGTTATACTTAAAAAGCCTTTTATACAATCAAATGTGGAATTTATCAAGTAGAGATTTTTTACTCTAAAACTGCACGCCCCTCCAATAGCCTTACCCTCACATTTACCAATTTAGACTACTTCTAGCAACCTCTAAGTGCGTTAATGAATCAAGTTTACTTTAAAATTGCCGTGCGCATACAAGTTAAACAACACAAATTATTGTCTTTTACACATTTAAATAACTTGCTGGAGGGCCATGCACTTTTAGAATGAAAGATCTAGACTAGATAACTAATTTAGGGTGAAATCTGTAAACCGCGCTTAGACTTATCTTAAGACTTAGCTTTGGTTTGCATTATGGACAACTTTCTAAGCCAAATGTATCTTGAGTGCACAATTTTGGTGACTTACGAAAATAACCTCACATACATAGTTGTTGCCAATCCCAAAGCAAAGTCTTAATTAATGCAGTTTATAGATTTTGTCCTTCATGTGTAGTTAATTTAGAATGTATCCTCAAGTAGACTGATCGTCTACAAATTATCTTTATATGTTCAAATGGAAATCGGTTCAGTGGAAATCAGTGTGTCGCAAAGATTTTCCCGCGTGAATCCGAATCCCGCAGGAATTCTAAGATAAAAAGTCTAAATTCCATCAGCTACTTTCCAGTGAAAGTACCGTCTTAATCGGTCCAGCCGTCCCAGAGATAAGCCGAAACAAATACACAGGCAGACAGACAAAAAAAATAAAAACGATTATTTTGGTATATGTACCGTGTCTACACATATGCATTTAGTAACAAGCGGTTATTTTAATATTACAAACAGACACTCCAATTTTATTTAGTTGTATGGATGTGTCATGTAAATTACATATCTTTAGGTTGAACATAAGGATGGATAGAGACTCTTAAATATTCTGAAGTAGGCACCAACTTATTTGGTGGTAACAGTGTTTATTTAAACAGATGTTGCGTTCACAAGCAGTTGCTTTAACTGAATTTTAATGAATTAACTACAATATATTTACGTGTAATGTTTACTTAATAATTACACCGTGAAGATTCAATATTTCAATTAATGAATAGGTGTTGCTTGTTATATTAGCTACTTTATTGGCTAGTTGAATAATATATTTACATTTCATTGACGACAAAGCTTGCTTAATGGAAAAATAGGTATTAAATTCAGGTTGATATAAATTCGTCATATTATTATTATGTGTACTGTCAGGATAATACTAGATATGGAAATAGTGAACAACAAAAATAACCTTAGTAAATGTATGTATGTATCTATTATTAAGCAGTGATAGCCTAGTGGTTTGCACGTTAGTCTCCCGGACGGGAGGTCGTGATTGATCCTGGCGCACACCAATAATTTTCTAAGTTATGTGCGAATTAGAAATTAATTATCACTTGTATTTCTGTGAAGGAAGATATCGTGAGGAAACCTACACACCGGAGAGTTCTCCATAGAAAAGTTCTAGAAAGTGTGTGAAGTCTGCCAACCCGCACTTGGCTAGCGTGTTGGACTATGTCTTAAACCTTCTCTGTGTGAGCCCAGGAGTGGGATAAATATGGGTTGGTATGTAAATGTATATATCTACCTATATATATGTACTAGTAGCCCCGGCAGGCTTTGTCCTGTCCGTACAAGCTACGACTAGACCCGGGCAATGGTTTTGTAGAACATTGTTTATGTATCTCGTAAAACAATAAAATACCTGGAAAAACTAAAAAAAATAATTGCCTATTTCCATCCTTCAAATATCTCCATATGAAATTCTATCACAATCGGTGCAACGGTTTCCCCGTGATCACGTCACAGACAGACATACAGAGGTACTTTTGCATTTGTTATTAGTATAGATTTATTTCAACGGCGGATATCCGCTTAATCAGAAGGCTTAGGATAGGATGGAGTGGCGCAAATTTAGGGAGGCCTATGTCCAACAGTGGACCTTAAAGAGCTGATGGATCGATGACGGCTATGGTGTAAGGACGGGTGATGTGGGGATGATGTCACAGGAGGCCCAGGAAAGACGATTAACTTATTCTTGAACAACCCTTTGGTCAGTAGAGTGGACTACGGCATATGAGGTTGTATGGACTTAATGATAAAATTCCTTGATTTGGTCCGATTTTTCGAAGGAGTTTCCCATCCTTGCTAATTTAAGTTCTTCTCTGGCCGAGCATTCCACGCCTCTCTGTCCGCGTGAAGCTGTAAAGGCCGCTAGGGCCAACAGCAAAATGTTCATCAGAAACAAACAACAAAAATCCCTTTACTTTCAAAGCTTCTCTATAAACGAACCCTAAGATTAGCATAACAAAATGATATGTAAATAGTGCTTTTATATGGCTAGTTCCATGATGCAATCTAGCCTTTAAAACAAGCTATACAAATAGACCAGTTGATATTTTGTTATTAGTAAATTAAGTAATCATATACCGCATTTGCTATTAAAAAGCTATAAAGCAGGCAACCGGAAACTAAGTCTTTATCTATATGTATATCTAAAATACATAAAATTGTAAAATTACTAATTGAATAATTAATTACGTTCCGGCTAAATTAATGTCAATTAAGTTATTAAGAAGCAATAGCCTAGTGGTTGAAACATTGGTCTCGAGAATGGACGGCGTGCATTCTAATCCTGCATACTATTGCAGTGCAGTGCATTGATTTCATGGTATTCCATACCTAAAATCTTAAGGAATATTCTCTCAGGTGTGCAGGTTTCCGCACTATGTTTTCCTTCACCGAAGCAAGTGATAATTACGTTTTAATACACACATAACTTATAGAAAATTTGTGGTGCGTGCCGGATTCGAACGCACGACCTCCCGTTAGGGAGATCAACGTTCAAACCACTAAGCTATAACTGCTTTTTTAACGTCTAATGTAGTCTTTCATCGTTCTTCTACAAAACAGCGAAAGCGAAAGTCGGCACTTGATACGTTTGTTAGTGAAGTTAACAAAATGAGACTTGATGTTAATTTTAACATTTAAATGTTGCTAATAACAACATTAACATGTTAATATTGTTAACACACATGCAGCCCCGTAGAGGATAAGGCTTGTATAATAAGGCAGTTTCCGCTTGTTCGTTTTATGGCTTTTTAATGATGAATTTATGTGGTTATAGAGTGCATTTACTTGTTTATTGTTATAGATAGTAATAATATGTTATATGACAGCCTGAGATCCGGGTTCGGGTTTGTTACATTGTCCTTTTTGTCATTGTGTGACATGCCATAGTTTCGCGCAATTTAAAATCGATTTTTTTTATTGTAATCACAGTACTTCGCGACCATTTGTGACAGGTTTCAATAACATGTTTATCGCTTAACTTAAATCCCTACTAATATTATAAATGCGAAAGTAAATCTGTCTGCTACGCTTTCATGCCTAAACCACTGAACTGTTTTAGCTGAAATTCGGTATGAAGATAGAACTGAACTTGGGAAAGGACATAGGCTACTTTTTATCCCGAGATTCCTTGGGTCCCGAAGCGAAGCGAGGCCGGTTCACTAGGAATATGATATATGTAGTTAAATTTTTGCGGTTCAATTCATACTTGAAACATAATTTACCACTTAATTTATGTCGATAAAGCTTACTTACAGTGTAATATATAAATAATATTGCATGTATATGTACTTTTATTATTTAATATTATTGTTACTTTAATACAAATTTATAACTTTTTGTTGACTTATGGTATCTGTAAAATTTTACTATTCTGGAAATGTATTCTCTAAAGCTAGCCTACAAGTATTGCTTATTATTATTTTTTATGATTTTTGACATCCTTATTCTCACGCAACTATGTAAAGCGGCTGAAAAGCATAAAGTAATTCGCAAACGCAATATATTCCCACTATATACGATTATACAGTAGTGGTTGTCTGTTTGCGCAATGAATTTCAATGTTAAAGTGTCTTATCGGGGCAGTGAGACAATGTAAGCTTCTAAGCGAACTAAATGTTGGTTACGTCATTAACATTAAATAGGGTTGCCATGTTCCATGTTTAACTAATACCAATGATCCCAATGATCACATTTATAATATAACTAACTAGCTGTGCCGCGGCTTCGGCTGCGTGGAAAGCTCCCAGCAGGCGAGATTTTTTAACATTAATCGTTATATTTCAGTCAATTGACAATTATAATGCACTATTGTCTATAATCATCTCAAAGTATTGCACTATCTTTTACTAAAAACCGTACAAAAATCCGTTCAGTAGATTTTGAGGAAAAGGGGTACATACATGAGGTGACTTTGTTTTATAATAAGTATAGATATTATAAATGTGAAAGTAACTCTGTCTGTCTGTGACGTGATCACGGCCAAGCCGGTGAATCGATTGTAATGAAATTTCATATGGAGATAGGTACTTGAAGGTCTTGGGGATGAAAATAGGCCACTTCTTTCCATTTCCTTTTTAGTTTTTCCAGAAATTTCATTGTTTTACGAGATACATAATAATAATGTTCTACTATTGCCTTGGTCCAGTCTCGCTACTTTTCCGGGTAGAACGAATTCTGCCGGGTCTACTAGCTTTCTTACTATACACTTTTATGGATTACATTTGTAATCAAGTTATAGCTAAGCTTGAGATACGTTCGCTTAAGTGCTTTAGATGATGATCAATATAACATTGTTGTCGCTTAGTATTTTTTTCCTTTTAGGCATGCTGTGTTTATATATAAAAAAAAATCTAACCTTATAGATAGATTACAGTCAGTTACAATTGTGTAACTTTGTCTTAGAGATATTACTATATATATTTGTCATAGAGTAGGAGCCTTAGGCCTGCCTGTGCAAGTGTCCAACAAATAAAAAGAGAGGAAGATGGGAGAGCCATAGTTGCCTTTGTCTAATACAGGCAAAAAAGAAAGATAGATGGGTTATTTCTTTTTTTAAATAGACACATTTTAGTCTGGCTCCCCTGTAGTATAATAGTTCTATGAACTTTGTTATGTTACAAATTAGTATGACTGTTTTGTAGCTTTGTAACACATTAATAGTAGGCGTTGTTAAATTAATCCAAGTTAGTAGTGGCTGGTATCACAGACAATCAACATACCTAAACGCAATAACATTAGGCCAGACAATCCGTATAATTGCATACTCCATAACTCACGGTTAGTACACGATCGTAACATTAATTTGAAAGATGATAGCGTTGGTGATATTAAGGCGTCAACAAATGGTGCGTCTACCCTGCACATTGGTCATAATATTTCAGCGCTAGCAAATGCACCGCGGCCGGTGATGTATGGCGACAGACGGACAGATAAATTGCTTATAATTTATTATAGTGGAAGCCGTACCTAATTATGGCTTTTGCAAAGTTGACTCATGCGGCGAAGAGAAAAATGATTGGTGGTTATTATCTGAGCGAGACGGTCTATTATGAACGCTCGATTTCGCTCGCGGCGATGAAATAATTACGAGCGAGTCCTCAGTTTGCTTGTGATCTGTCATTTCCACACGCAAACGTTAAGTGCCGCTGTGCAAGTTATAGGTTTAATGGTACACCCGGCTATGTGGTTAAAAAGACATTGGACTGTTTTTATATATTAATGGCTAAGGCTGTCATTTTGATGTAGCTGTGCAAGAGGTCAACGAAATTGATGCTCTTTAATATAGTAGTTAGTAGGACGGATGGGACAGTATGGACAGGAGTAACTGACTTTCTTAGTAGTTGCCATTGACCATGATCCGTAACAAATGGTATTAACGATGTGATGTTTCATTAAGAATGAGTAATCTAAATAAGTTGGTTAGCATACTTTTCAATAGAAACGCGTTAAAAATATTTCACGGATCATTTGTCTGACTTATAGGATTTTTTAATCATAACATTTTTTTCATTCCTGATATCGAAAACTGGTCCGGTGCTGGACTCAGTATGATTAGGACAGATCTTGATCTAAGGCCTTGGCCTAACTCCACCGGACGGAGTAAGCAGGAGTTTGCAGACATCACGCATGGCTTAGTTCTACTAGCGTACTTTGATTTATCTCTAACTAAAGTGTCAAGCTAACTCAGTTTTTATTTTTAAAAACATTACTTTGACTCAGCTTAAGCTTTAGCTGAGTTTATTTTGAGTACACAATTTTGGTGACTAACAATAATCTTACTGTAATAAACGCACAAATGTAGTTGTTGCTCCAAACCAAAGCAATGTTTAAAATTAGTCTTAAACTACGTTTATAGATTTCAGCTCTAAACTCAGAGGTGCAAAGTTCGAGTACAGGGTACCAAAGTAACAAGGTAAACTTTTAAATCACTAGTTTGTTTTCTTTCTCTTTTATTAATAATAGTTTTTATTATAAGGTGCCACTCACTATTCGTGCCATTCAGATTTCTCAGAATAATATTACCGTAATACTTAAATTTTATTGGCCAATAAAATTTGGTGTTCTAAGAACACTTCGTTAAATAGATTCCAATTTATTTAATGCTGCTTCTAATTTAATTTAATCTGAAATGAAATCTATTAGCATGGTTACATTAGAATTTACGACGATATTACACATTTTAATGTATCAATGTTGTCACATTAATTCTCTACCAAGTATACGTTGTATTATTTGTGTATATCACTCTTGTGTGTCGTTGCTTTGAAGGTGTGAGTGAATGAAAAGAAAATGATGAAATTAAATATTTACTTATATTTTTTCCATTTTATGTCCTTTATAACAACAAATCTTTATGTCAACAGATATCGATTGATATTACAGTGTCCTTTACACGAATCTAGCACACGCAATTATCATTTTTCATCGTGTTCCATTACAATTTATATTTAATCCTCGATAGTTTAATATCAATGATTCTCCCCAAAAATACAGTGCCATTATGCAAACATTTAAATGCAAATTTTAAATTAAAGTGCGTCTGAAACTTTTGATGTTATCACTGTGGAAATGGAAAGTCACTATACAAATAAAAAGAACATTATCGCGGGTAACATTGGTGTTTTAAAAATATTCTTAATCTTTAGCGCATACTAATGTTCACATTTAAAACGCCGAGACATGTGATATTTGCGTAGCGTGATCGAAATACTAAAAACGTGTCAATTAACAAACTAATACAAACACAATAAACAATCCTCTAATTATTTGCAACAACTTAAATTAGAAACTATTCAAGTTACATCCTACAGATTTGGTACATAAAAATTTCGTTAGACTAACTAGAAAATAACCGCGCTCGCGGGACCAAGCGTAGAGGCGAGCTCGTACAGTGCACTATAACACTAAGAATATTACAAGTTAGAGATCACAGCTGTCGTGCCTCGAGAGGCGTCACGTCCGTCTACCGTCCGTCGATGATATGAGCCGATCGGCAACTAGATGAACACTAACTTATATGTACACATCCTCCAGTTCCGATTGTCCTTTTGGCATGGGCGTTACTGATCGGCGCCCCCCTTCTTGTGTGCGTGGAGCGCCGACGGTCCTCAAGGATGCAGAGGACGCGGCCCGAACAGGGGATACGAAGGGAAGTAAGCCGCCAGCGACGGATGCGGCGGCAGAGGGAACGGTAACGGTGGTGAGGACACCAAGTGAGACGGCTTGCTGTATGGATGGAATCTCGGCGTCAGCGGTGACAGCGGAGGCGTCGGGTACGTCCTTTGCAGCAATGGATGAGTCGCGCTCAGCATCGACAGACTTGGACTCGACTCTCCGCTCGCAGTGTGAGATCGTAAATGCTGCAGCAGTTCTTCAGACGTCGCAAATCTCTTGCCGCAGTATGCAGAATCTCCTGCCATCCAGCTGCATACGAAGGGCAGTTGCGACGCGGCAGCAAGAGCAGCCAATTGGGCGTGGGCATACGCTGCAGCTGCAGGGTGACCGGTCGGTAGAGAGAAAGGAGTCTTGGCGTGATCACACTGGGAGCATCCAGCGGGGCATACCGCAGACTTGAGCAAATGTGAGCTTAAGGAGCATCCCGAACAGTACGGGTCTCGGCAAATTCCAAGATCACTTCCAGGCGCTTTCATTCTTGCGTATGCTAAGTAAGGGTTTAGTCCATTCTTCAACGCATGGTGCTGCGCTGCCATCAGACTACTGGTCATTAAATCCATTGGCAGAGGAAAGCCAGTCGGAGGTATTCCGCCTAGGAAGGCAGATGAGGTTACAGGTACACTCGGTTTGAAGCTAGAATGTTCTTTGGTGTCTATGCTGGACGGTAAGGAGCTTGGTGTGTAAGACAACTTGGACGCTGAAGTAATGGATTCCGAATTAGACTTGGCTAATGCGGGTGAATGGAGAGGGCTCGACCTCTCTTCTGACTTCTCAGAAGGAGTTTTGCGATGTGCCGGCGGCGAAGTTCTTTGGGATGATGAACTTTGATTGCTGCTGCATCGGGCTTGAACTGGCGTTGTTGAAGCACTGCCCTTAGACGACGGAGTTTTCGAATGAGCATTAACCGAGGACGCTCTATCCTCAGGTGTTCTAGTCTTTTCTCTCGCAGTGAGGCACGATTCATAAGGCTTGAAGCTGGGCTTGTTATCCATGTGGCTGGCTTTGTCGTCGTACTTTTTGCTGGCTTTCTCTGCAGCCGAGATGAGCTTCGGGTTGGGGGTGTCGGCACCGATAGCGCTGCAGGTTTGCGCCAGGAGCGCAAGGGGGCTCTTTTTCGCGTCGAGCTGCAACAAAGAGGTTTATATGAAACGTCGGTTTGCGAGTGACGGCACAAAGGGTGCTTGGGGGGTCGGCGGGGCGGAGGGTGTCCAATCACGCGGCCGACGCGCCATTATCCGCGCGTCTGGCAACCGTCGGCCCCGCTTGACATTTCACTCGGCTCCCGCATGATGTAATCTCGCAGTGAAAAGGCCAATTTGTGCCGCTGAATTTGCGGCGTGCCCGCTCTTGCTGGGTGTCACGTCTATTATCACGGCGGCGTTAGTTTGAATGAGTATTCGGGGGATGATTTTGTTTTATGTTTATTATGCTATTGTTCAGTGTTTGCGTGCAAATGGCGGGTATAACGGGGTCGTTGAGTCCAGGGGATTTATTTAACACGCAAAGATAAAGGGTAACTGAATTTTATTTGATATATTGGATTCTCATTGGAATTTAGTTTTGTTGTGAAAGTGTAAATAATCTGTTTGGATAAAAATATTTTTTGAAAGCTTTTTTATTGAGTATTAATTCTTAGTTTAAAGTTATTTCTGTACTACATAAATAAGGATTTGTACGAACGTTTATTACAGCATAGCTTTGAATGTAAATCCGTAAGATGTCAGAGATTTATGAAGGTACTAAAAACATTATTTGTGATTTCACTAACGACAAAATTTTAAACTAAATACCTACTGTAAAACATTTTATTTATAATACCTTTTATTCTTGTCGGCACATATGTTTAAATACATCTGACAAAAAATCTCCTAGTATTAGTCATATTGTTAGAATAGTACTTAAATGTGTTTATGTTTTATGTCAGAGTTGTGTATTAAATTTCGGTTTTCAGCTGTTGCTTCGATTTAAAATAGTAATTAGTTACAAGATTATTCAGCAGAATACAAAGTGACTGTTCTGTTCACCATGTATTCAGAATAAATCTGTTTTTTAACTAGTTTCAATAATATAAACTCGACCACAGAAGCTTGATTGTAAAAGTAGAACTAATATTGTACTATGATATGGAAAGAAAATAAAACTGAAGAATAGGATTTGACAAATAATAACAGTTTGTTGAACACCCAGGAATGTCAACACAAAGTGAAACGACATGACAAATAACTTATGACGATTTTGAAATGTTTGTACGCTAAGATTTTTGAACAACTTGTTTTATATATTTTCCAAATCAATTGTTTACAATTTTAAACCATTATTTACGGTGCAAGAGACATATCTAAATATCACAAGTATTTATTCAAACTAATATAATATAGATAGACAAAATCATCGTAATATAATTATTCTATACATATGTTTGTTCTTTAACTCCTAAATAGCTGTACTGAATTAGATGAAATCAAGTGTGTACATTTCTATGGGATTCTGAATTGTTTCAAAAACAAATGGATCTGGCAGGTAGAGCTGCAGTCGATGTGCACCGATTTTCTAGACAGGACACTTATTATTTTCATAAAATATTTTTGTCCATTCCTAGGTATAATTTGCTATACTATACCTATACTATACCCTTTAGGGTATCTGATATTTTAGTACCCTATCGAAATTCAAGTATGTAGAGGTGCATATTGCTCGACAGTATACAGTAACATACTTTACCACAATAACCTTCCTATTTGGATACAATACAAGAACGTTCTGTAAAACCGATAATAAGCAGTAAATAAATTTAGTTCAATTAACCCAAATCCATCTGTTTCTTTATAATGCTCAATAACATTAGCATTTCAAGATAATTGAAACGAGCAGTTAACAGTTAGTTACAATTAATACAATTTGAATATGCATACATATGTAAGGAAATACGATACTTGGTTACGAGTATGTTAAGCAACGGTCGTTTAAAACAACTAAGCAAATTTTTGTTATTTTGAAACGGTTTTTAAAATTGATTACGGTATGTCATAACAGAATAGTTTACTAGAAACGATCCTATTTACATTTTATAAATTATCAAAATCACAAAAATTACGAAAAGTTTAAAAAAACATTGTTATTCATAGCTTGAATAAAAAAGCCTATCAACTTATGATTATAAGCTTCCAATTATGTTGTTAGCCGACAAACAAATAGATGAAGTAATTGATAAAATCACCGCCGCCTACGCCGACGTCCTTTTTTATACCACCTGATCGTAAGTGGTCACTGCTCACAGACGTCCGTAACATCAAAGACATCACGAATGTTTTGCCGGCAAAGTAAGTGAGGTTATAAGGTAATGCTTGAATTACTTGAACTGCTAAGTAGTGATGTGCAGCGATATTATGAAGTGGAGTAACGAAAGACCATATTCATTATTGTTTACATACTTTTGGATAGTAAAGTAATGGCCATGATTACTGCTAACATGTCAAATTCACGCTCGCCTCTCTGTCCATGTGAAGTTGAAAAGGCCATTAGGGCTAACATCAAAGTGTCCATCAGAAACAAACACAAACCAATATGTCAAATTCAAATTCAAAATATTAACAATGAATCATCTATGGATTAATTGAGGTAGGATGAAAATTCCGTATTTAACGTGTTGTACAACTAGATATATAATTTAGATACTTTCAAGTTCTTAGTTACTTATATGTCGTATGGATATATTTTTTATATACATATTTCGTTTCTGAACTCTTCAGTAACATTAAGTACGTTTTACACAACATAAACTGCGATAAATTCATTTTAAAAGGTTATTCAAAACAAAGTAATTTAAATAAATTTGCTAGTTTAAGTATACATCAAACAGAAATAATTTGATTTACTTGCGAAATACAAAACAATTAATCACTGCTGGTAGTTACCACATATTAAAGTTATATTCGTGGCATACTGGTATATAACTTTTCCTTTGTTACATAAACATTATTCAAATGGTCATGTTAATTAATTACATTATTATAATGGCCCTGTTTTCTAATTCTGTAATTAATTCTTTTTTACGTCACGTCTAGCCATTCATAACGTAATAAATTTGTTTTTATTTCATTAATTTTATATTTTAAAATGTAAATTAGATGTCGGTGAATTATTAAAATAACAGCGATAAACATACTTAATGTAGCTTACAACATAATTCTACCAATTTGCCGTCAAGTCTTGACAAATATAATTTATAGTTGTGTCAAAAGTTATAAACATTTTATATCCGAGTATCTAGTTTTATCGGCGCAGAGAAACGATGTGCGATTGACTATCAAATTAAAAGCAACATAGCAACTCAATTCATCATCATTAATCATTAATCACAAAATTAATATTATGCAACATTAATACGATTTATGAAATGTAAATTAACCCTGTCAGTAATGTTTATAAATAGCGCCATTTTCTACTATTTCTATTTCAGATATTTACTTTGTTTTCAGTAGCTTATAGGGGGAATTTTTGTTTTTGCATGAATGTCTTTTTTAACTATGAACTTAGAATAAAGTCTAGGATAAACATTTTCATAATAAGTAGATTGTTACTATGTATTTTTTTTTTAATGATTCCCGAACATCCGCGGTTTCCTTAAATTGAATAACTATTCTCTAAAACTATTGAACAAATTTGACATAAACGTGTACTTTTTAAATAAGATTTTATAAAGTAACGGTTGGGATACGTTACTTATAGCCTATTGCTGACTTATCCGTAGTCAGACAATTTAGTTTTTGCATGAATCATATTGGAATTAGATGATCTTCGCTGTAAATGACATGTTTATTGATTCATTTATAATTTATTAAATGATACTTTTGACGGTGATAAATCATCATTATTTCTGTAACATTTTCGTTCTTTTTCACATCTGTTTATTTATAACTTCCGCAATTTTCATATTATGTTGTTTGAAAGTTTTAAACTAACGGAATATTGCGCTGTGTGAACGAAATTGTCTTAATCTAAGAATTATTTAGATATGATTTACATCAATTGACGAGATCTTGACAAATATTTCAAAAGCATTTTTGATATATTTCAATTTAAAAAAATATATGTCATCTGTTCTGTATACCCAAACATTTCTGTAAATGTTTGAAAAAACGGAATTCTTATCTTGAATTACTTTCGTCCTCGTTGTGCGATACATACCTAATTATAACAAAAACAATATAATAAAAACGTGAATAATATTATTTCCTTAAATTAACATAATTTTTAGGTCTAATATGAACAATATAAAATAACATTAATATAATTCTTTAACAGATTTAGTAATTTGATACCTGGTCTTTTAATTTGATTTAATATGACTTTCATATTAATATTGATAGTAAACAATATTGAACAGAAACTTAACTTCCTTTAAACAAAACCATTGACCAAACTTGAATTCACTACTCGAACATTTAATAAGTAACAAAAAACCAAGTAGAAAAAAAAACCTTTTAAATATTCAGCGCTCCAATTTCCCGAAAGAGTAAACTTCAGCGCTTTCATCCCCGGGCGTTAAGGTGTACACACAAAGTTTGCAAACTCACCGTTGTCGGTAGGGGCGATAGGTAATCCGGTCGCAAATACTGATTACTGGACGTGAGCATATTGCTCCACAAAACGTTGTCTCTCTCCAGTTTAGAGATGTAAATCACACAAATACACTTCACGATCCAATCTCCGTGTCAGCACATCATTCACAAGTCACTGGCGCGTTGTTAACACATGCGTCACGCACGGCGGTCGGCGTTCAACTGAGC
>DWPQ01000645.1:0-15131 GCA_018251795.1 Perichares adela | reverse complement strand
GGATTGTAGGAACTATCCTATTGGATTACAATATATGGTGTTCCATTACAGAAATGAAAATTCTTACATGACACACCTCCCCGATTGGTTGTGACTGAGTCAAAGCTCCAAAGTCTGTGATCTTACAAGAGGAAGGCGTCTATGTAACAGATCATTTACGTTTCGGGTTTTAGCAGTTTTGACGCATTACTCGTAGTAATTGTGTGTGTTGGTGCCATCCGCAACGCAGTTATGTGCAGATGAGTTGTTGTATTTATTCTAGTACTTTTTCATCGCTTAATTTTTCTAGGATACGGTTAATTTAGAAAACTGGCACCAATCGGAGATCAAATCATGAGATCTAAAGAGAGATTTCGAGAGAAAGTCCAATCCAACCGCTACTGCATCCTATTTACCAACGGGTATGGTGAAGAACCCTCATTTACCACCAAGTTTCCTGCCGGCATTACTGGTTAATGGTGGTGGGTTTTCACCTGCATCCTTACGTAGCTTACCACACTCTGTTTGGAATCAATCGCGGAGTATTTTATTGATCTTCCACTTCCTCAATGGCTGTCAACACGTGAGCACTGTCTTTGTTATTGCGAATGTCTATGGGCGGCGATAATCACTTACCATTCGGTGGCCAGTTTAATTTTTTTTCAATTATCGACATAAAGAAATAGACACGTATTAGGTTTATCGAAAGCTCTCCGTATGGTTTAAAACTTTCAACATTTGGTATAGACACCAATTCCATTTACTAAATCCACACTGAGTGAGTGTAATGGAATACGTTCGAAATTTTATTAATGTGGTGTGGGACGCTCATGCAATAGGACGTTAGTTTTGTAGCTAATTTTTAGAGTACAATCAGTAGAATCATATGATAGAATTTGCTGAATTGTTCAAACGGCGAACTATATGAAATATACAAAAGAGCAAAACAGCATATGAAGCAGGAATAGAAAACGACTGACAAGTGGACAGCCATTTCGCCCTTGTTCTCAAGAACCAAAGAAATGTGGGTCATCGAGCTGCGAGGTCAACAACAGCACTTATATCGCAGGAAACATTATCGGTACGGTGACTTTGTGTTTCTAAAAAAGCTTTTACATAGAAGACGATGTTTTTAGTCGCAACAACGGCTATTACTGACATTTTCTGTGAGCTATAGGTCGTAATGCTCGTGAATCAAAGCAATTATTGTTTCAGTATTCATGGAAAGTTTTCGATATTCGATATCGTTGTAATTATGTTAGGAATCATTAGAATTGGAAGAGTTTCATAGAATTAACGAAATTATGTTTAATAAAGGTATTAACAGCTTTCCAAGTACCCATAATTATAATTTTCGTATTGTATTTAATATTCCCGGTACTGTGAGCCGTATGAAATTACAAATAATACATCACAAATATCCACGTCCATAGAGTAAATAATATGGTGGGAAAATAAAGTTTTACTAGAGATTCAGTTTCTGCTATAATTTGTCTTATCTAATTAATAATTAGGTATCCATGAATAGAACCAGTTTATACAGTTTATACTACGTTATTGTTTGAGCAAATACTTGCCGATTTCAATAATTATTTCACTACAACTGGCGCGGAAAAAATTATGGTAATTGGTCATAGACATTGCCACGTCGCAGGATTACCGTTGTCAAAATCTCTCCTATCTGGAATTGAAATACGAAGACTTTTGGATGACTGATTTCAAACTTCAATTACATACTTTATCTAGTACTAATTGGGTGCGCAATTAGTACTAGATAAAGTACTCCCAATCTAAGACTACTGCCTATCCTAATTAAACCCACTCACAATGATCATAGGTCATTATTATTCCGATTATAATTTTAAAAACCCAATTTTGTTATGGTTCCACTGCTGAACAGTAGTTATAGGTAAAGTTCGTTTTGATAATGAAAGGGGTAATGCACGTTCACAAAACTGGTTTAATGTAGTTCAGTTATTTCTACTGATAAGATTCGATCATTCTAGTACGCATGAGTAACCTTAACAAGCTTAAATTCAAAAGTTGGTATAAAATATAAAAATAGTGAGTACCTATTACAGTATTTTTCTTTATTATATAGCAACTGTTCTTTGTGCATTATCGTTTACCAAAATCAAGCCAAAGTTTAAATGTGCTTTAACTTTATAAAGTCTATGATTATATATATATAAAACATTTATAAAAAAATATTTTTTCAACATCCGGTTTTTGAATTAAGTAAAAGGAATAAGTTCTCATTCATCTGATATAGACCATCTACATAGGCGACGGTGACCACTTACCATCAAATGGTTCGTCTACTTTTCGTCAGCCTTTCAAACTATAAAAAATACTTAACTCATACCACAGAACATTATAGTAAAAGCTCTCCAAATCCCCGTATCGTTGTCAATTGAGAGCCGTAACCACAATTCCCAGAGCCTCTAATCGCTATTCCTACGATTATTTGCAATTTAACTCGTGAACGCCTTTAAATAATTAATTAATTCGATTGTTATTAATAATGTGGTCGTTCCCCGCACTATTAATAATGCAGAGCTTGATTAAATACATGTGCCTGCCATGTTTCGGATAGCTTAGCCGTTATTCATGGATAATATAATGGAGTCACTGTTTGCGAATTTTAGTTTATTGATGATCACATTTATATGGAACTTTTATTTGTTTTTCAAGTTAACTCGTAACTGTGCGTAATAAGAATTATATTTTTCAGTACAGGTAATAAAAAAGAAGCTATATATCTATACTTAATATTATAAATGCGAAAGTGACTCTGTGACGTGAACACGGTTTCTGATGGACATTCTGCTGTTGGCGCGTTGGTTGCACGCGGACAGAAAGGCAAGCTTGGAATGCACACCTAGAGAAGAACTTAAACTAGCTAGGTGTTGAACTCACTTCAAAGAAAGAAGAATTTTGAAGTCTAAAAACGTACCGTAATGCATTATTGAATGAAGAATCGAATTCCATAGACTAACTTGTACAATTCGGCGTCAATGCAATAAGGGCATATCCATATAAGTAAACACTTGTGTACATTGTCGTGTTTTAGTTGCGATCTTTAGGTACCAGGCTTATAGGTATGAAGATTCTGTTACTGTCCTCTATGCTTCATCGTCATGAGTTCTCATCAAACTTATTTGCTGTCAAAATCCACCGATTTTGGTACTATCACCTCATTTAAGAAAATCCTCCACTTTACTTTTACATAACAGGTACAGTAGGTAATTGCATTTGTTAAAAAAATGTTAATCGTAAACGATTGTGTAGTGTTGTCACCTATATTGTTATATGTTACTAGCTGACCACGCCAACGTTGTTTCGGCATATAAAAGATGGTGTAAAAAATAGGGGTTGGTGATAGAAAAGTGAAAATTGGGGGTCGCATATATTTTAGGTACCACATCATAAAAAAATATTAAAAAAAACTATTCCATAAAATAAAAAATTAAGTTGGGCGTTTGGGCGTGACTTAGGGGTATAAAAAATAGTTTTCAACCTATTCTCAGACCTACCGAATGTACAAAATTTCATAAAAATCGGTCAAGCCGTTTCGGAGCAGTTTGGTAACTAACACTGTGACACGAGATATACCTATAGATAGTTTTATTTGCAATAGATTCTAAACCGACACAGATAAACAACATTAAAATATATACAGAGTAAATTTAAATTGCTTTAACCTTTGATGTTTCATCTTTGAATACTGTAAAAGCGCTCAAAAGTGAGTTTTTACTCGCATGAAATATAAAGCAGTGCTTACGCAAATTTTCACGTCGGAGTTATTTCGTAATCGCAACGATACGAGGTACAAACCCAAAAGATCGCAAGTCGGGTCCATGTACAAAGGCTCGCTAAAGAGCAAGTGTAATTAATATTTAGCTTCTTCGCTTTGTTGTAATTCTATGGGTAAATGACCCGAGCAACTCATGCGAAATAACTGTTGTGCAAGTATTAACTTACGCCAGTTATTAAACTGGACTTATGAAGTAGATGGTTTTGTCTTCATGAAGTTGTAAAGGCCGGTAGGACCAACAGCAAAATGAAGCAACAGCCATCAGAAATAAAACTATGAATCTGTTGAGTTTTGGGTTTGTTCTTAATTCATCCTACCTTTTTTGTTTCGAGGGGGAAACCTTCAAAATCCGGTGCCGTAGGGAGCGACACAGGGTTTTATGGAATTTCTTCCGCACTAAAACCTCCCGGTGGCCTTCCTCAGCACTGTGTGGAGGACTCCGGGATCTCCAAAGGAACACAACCGGAGCCCTCCGAGCACAGTGCTTATCGGCTCTGCCTGCGATGGACTAGGCGCCCCAACGCGCATCTTTCCCGTTCACGATGGCATACGGCAATACATGCCATCGTCCCTCCTGGGGCTGCTGGTGGACGGTTCGAGCTCCCACTCTAGCCGCCCGCAACCCCGAAAGCCCCTTTTAGTCGCCCCTACGACAGGCAGGTGATACCGTAGCTCGTATTCGGGTCCCGTGCATACAGGAACAGTAATCCCTTAATATTCCCTTAATCAAGCGTAATGCGTACTTAAAGAACATTTACATCAAATACCACCTACCATCCAGATAAAGTACTTTTGAGATTAAATAACGTGTTACTGAGCCCTTTTAAAGGAGAGTTTTGGTGTTGTTCAACCACATGCGTTCAAGGACGAATCCTACTCCCCGAAAACTATCCCATAGTCCTTAACCTTAGTAAATTGCAGTTCGGTTAATTTACGTCAGTTATGTTGTATCATACAATTGTTTTTATTGTAGCAAGCCAATCATAATAAAAGTAACGAACCAGTTTTAATTGTTTTACAGAGCAGAGTCGAACAAGTTTGTTAACATTAGTATTTGTAACCTGCTAGATACATCGGCACAGCATGGGAAACAAATATTCCATTTTAGTTACTTTGATACTTTTCAAATATGTTCACACTAGACTGGCATCTTTAGTAAGTTGATGGAAAGTGTAATATCTTGGTATTATACCTGTAATTTATTTTCCTATTTTAAGATATAATATTATTTATAATGTACGGAATCGCTTTCAGCACCCTGTGTTGGTTGCGCGGTCATCATTGGATTGGCTTCCCAGTAGAGTTAATTCCTTATACTCCGATGTGGGCGCTTGGAGTGGAAAATTCGTAAGATTTGTTCATAGTCATAATTATGTATACATAATGGAGATTGTGTGGTAGCTTTATTAATTCATTATCGTAAGTGCGAACAATATGCTGCAAAAAGTGAAGGTACAAGTTTTTCCTTCACGTAGATGTACATTAATTGTACACAATGTAAAAATTGTGCGTTACTGTGCTACAGATTACAATCTAAAATGAAACTCAAAATCTAAGGATCGTCATATTAATAACCAATTTAAGAATACAATATGTTTTTCTCACAGCTATAGATGCAGTTCCTGATAATCACCAAATCACGACGTCATTATGCTTAAATTAATCACAATTAGAGACTAAATTAATTTGAAATTTTCTTTCATCCTGGTATGTTTTGTTGATTTTTTTTATCGTATTCAACTGCTGGTGGTTTCAGAGGCCTGTTATGGATGAAATAGAATCAGATGAAGCATTAAGATTTTACCAGTTTTTAAATTACCTGGATGGAGGAAGTTTCGGAACGGGTAATAAGAAAAATATCAAATATTTATTTTCATATTATTACACTTTTGTTTCAATCGATCTAAATAAAATGATTAAACAGGACCAATTGATGAGTTTGTACAAGCTATGAGCAGACTTGCCTCTTACATGAAACAACAAAACAGTAGAGAAACCCAAGTGAGAGGAATGCGGGAGCTCGAAGCTATAAATGGTGAAAAAGGTTTGGGGAATCATAAAATACTAAATTATTTAACGATACGTAAAGTATATTTCTATAATAAACTTCAATCTTGTTTTCAGGTAACAGCATTAAAACAGTTTTAGAAGTTAGTACAGTTATTATGAGAAAGAAGAGAAAATTTTTCTGCACTGGAGAAGTTAAAGAACCTATTGTTAATAACAAAATTATTTGCAAGGTCAGCTTTATTTCTTTGTTACTATTTTATATAAAATAAATAAAGTTGAATAAAAGTATATAATAATTTTTAATTGACAAATACAGGATCGTATATTGTTACCGATAGCTGGAACATCTTGTAGAGATGCCATAATGTACTGGCACCCAGATCTAATGGAAGAGCACTACTGTGTAGGAGCATTAGAATCAAAGAGTCCAGTCCATATAATGGATATTGAGGGTAAGTTTGTAACTCTTAACATAAAAGTAGGTACTTAAAAACCAATCAAAACCTTAATAAACTGTTTATAATTTGGGAGGTTTCGAGGGGCTTCACTTACGCCTTGTCGGCCGTTAAAGAAGCGGAAGATCCGCTAATGCTAGGCGGAGGGTAGTAAGCCATGATAGGAAATCAACCAAATAAAAATATCCCACCGATTGGGTACCATTAGCATTAAACTGGTTTGTAGTTCAGCAAGGTGCACCACGGTCTGATGAGGTAGGCATGAAATAAAACCTAAATTCTAAAGGCCAACACAAACAGAACACTTCTTTATCGTACATAAAAATTATAGAGCCTCAGGCTCACCTCAACAATAACAGCATTTAAAATAAGAGTGGTTGCAGAGAGCTTCACTACGCTTGTGTTGTTCAAAAAGTTAAAGAAAAAAAAAAAGTTAAAGGAAGAAGAATCCCGAATATCTTTTTGAAAAGCTCAGATGGGATCAAGGTACCTCAGAACACAAGCTACGTAAAACAAAACAAAATCTGTTGAAGGTGCCTATGCATATGACAGTACGATATAGGTCGTGTTTTAGCTTTGCTGCAGCAAAAATATGGAACGATTTGCCGCCTCCCATGAGGAAGAGAATGAGTACTGAGTGCTTTAAAAGAAAGTACAAGTTAGCACACCTATAAAAGCAATTTTGTGGATAATCTGAGACATGCCTACTGGAAGTACTTTAACGTCAAAGACTTTTTCGTTCCGACTTCCGACCAAACTTAAGTTAACAGTTAATCATACACACACACAAAATCACGCAACTCACTTTGCCCACCGAAGAAAGTTCTAATATTCGTTTTTTATTGTACATTTATAATGTTGGTGTGGCAATAAATGAATTTAATTTTTTTTAATAAATGAAATTGACAAAAATGATTTTTTTGTTTCAGGTGAAATGTTTTGCAAAGGTGACGATTATTCAAAAAGAGAATATCTGTTAGCTTGTGACTTTTACGAAGATCAAGAAGCTCCAGTCGCAGATCTACTGCAATATTATCCTGATCCGGATCCAGAAATAAGTCCCAAGCTCTATAAATGACCACAACAAATAATCTTAAGAATAAAAACGACTACTGAGCTTAAATACTGCGTACGCAAATATAGCAAGGCCCAATATATTTATTTAGTATCCTAAACACATTATACCTACCCAATTTGTTAATGTGGTACTATCTCACATACGATTGTATTATCATTTGAATGTCTGGTGCTATCAGTTTAAACAAGATCAGCTTGGAATCAAAGATCACCAAAATAATTCGGTGAAGTATTTAAATCTCAGTTAATCAAATTAATAAAATTACTTATGTCAGCGATCTTTTTTACCCGACTATAAGAAGAGGTTATTACTGATTACCTGACTCCCCTTTAAAATGTAAAACAAGTAGCATAAGTTCATCACGGATAATATCGGCTTCTAATGGTACAATAATTTTTAAATCGGTCTATTAGTTTCGGAGCCTGTTCAATACAAATAAACAAACAATAAAATCTTTCCTCTTTATATTATTAGTATACATAATTAGTTACACTAAATCTCGCAAGTGTCCAATTAAAAAAAAATAATTAATTAATTAAATTTAATTAATTAAATTTAATTAAATTAAATTAAATTAAATTAAATTAAATTAAATTAAATTAAATTAAATAAATTCTAAAGGTGTTCGTTTTCGGAAAGTAATAGTTTGCGGTGGTTTTTGTCATCATGATCATGACAGACAATGTCACAGCTCCGAGAGTTGATAATTTGTTATTAGCTTTATGCAGATACACTCTGTGGTTCAGTGTTTGGAGAACTAGTGAAGGCATATCAGTATTATTATTCCGTACGTGTCAGAATATTGAGCCCGAGTGAAAAGCCTACCTCGTGTATTCGATGTGTATGTGTTAGTATTGTTATTGTACTGAGAGAGGAAGGTTATGTGCTCGTTCGTGTGTTTAGTACACGCGTCTCTGTGATACGGACCGAACTGTTACACTGTATCGCCTATCGTGGTTGAGAAAAAACGCGCGTTGTATTAAGAATGAGTTCACAAAACCTATCGCGAGTTCGGATGAGGAAGCAGCTAGGTCTGCTCGAAGGCGTTGCGGTCATCCTTGGGATTATTTTTGGCAGTGGAATATTTATTTCCCCAAAGGAGGTCTTGGAGAGAACTGGTTCCGTATGGGGAGCTCTCACCGTGTGGGTGGCCTGTGGTGTTCTTGCCACCTTAGGAGCATTATCTTATGCTGAATTAGGTAAATCTTATTTATAAACCTCGTAAGTACAACACTTTGCAAATGTATATTTATATTTGCTATTTAAAGGAAAAAGAGAATAATAATAATTAAAAGATTATAAACTTATACATAATGTTTTAATAGTTCCACATATAAGTTTATTACTTAGTTGCATAGGCCAGTCAGCCTCTTAAATAAAAAATAATAAACAACTATGAAGTCCTAGATTTGGTGCTAGGAGTTGTAATATGCAGTCCATAATATTAGCATGAGTTTTTACACAAATACAATATTAGAGGTACACAACGCACCCAAATCCATTTCATTGTATTATGTATGCATCACATAATTTTTTATTTTATTTATAAATGTTCTTTCAAAACAGAAGTTTTAAATTATTCTAAAAAATAATTAATTGAGTCCTTTATACTTTACATAAATTATAGAGCAGTTTTATTTTTCTAAATTAATTATAACTTAAAAGTAAAATAATTCTAAATGTGTAACATAACAATAACTTACATAACAACCCATAATTATTATTGTCCTATTGCTGGGCTCGGGTCTCCTCTCATACTGAGAGGGTTTAAGGCCATAGTCCACCATGATGGCCCAGTGCAGGTTGGCAGACTTCACACACCTTCAAGGAATTAATTTTGTGGGAACTCTCTGGTGTGCAGGTTTCTTCACTGTTTTCCTTCACCGAAAAGCAAGTCATAATTAATATCTAATACGCATATAACTTAGAAAATTATGGCGCATCAGGATCGATTGCACAACCTCCAGTTTGGGACACCAACATTCAAACCACTAGGCTATTAATGCACATATGCGCTAAATGTGTAGAAGCTGCTAACTTTATCACTTAATGCAAGTACTGTATGGATTGAAATGGATAGTATGAAGCCTAGGGACTTCCCAACAGGAAAGTTCTGGTGTCATAATTTAGTTAGTTATTTAGCATGGTGCACCCCAAGCAGTGGAAGTTGAGTTGGTGTGAAAGCTAATTATAGCCCAGCTCACTCCAAGCATTATTTCACCCTAAAAAAACATTGTTGTTTATAAGAATATTGCACATTAATCTAAGTAAGTATTTATCTATTACCTGCTTTTCCTATCTTGGCTATGTATACAATTAATCATAGAACTTATAGATAAGTGATTTATAATTTGATAGTAGTAGTGGATATTTGTAAATGTGTCTATGTGTGTGTGTATTGCTAACATTGTTTTCAAGATTAATTGGCTGAGAAGATTAGGGTATCTTTAGTCTTAACAAGTCCCATTGATTATGCTCATTTAAAATAGTTTGTAATTATGGTTAACTATGATCCAAGGACAAATAAATTGTAAAGTAATCAACCATCTCAATGTAACATTAATGAGTTGTTACAAAATGCTGTTTGTCAAGTCAGGTCAGCATGTCAAGCTGAAATTGGTAGTTAAACTAGTTCATTGACCTTAACTTCTATGTAATTAACCAGTTACATCTATTTGTATTTGTGGTTAAGTCCTATGTCTTATTTTGTGGTTGACTGGAAATACATATCAGTCTCAAATGTTACACAAAAGAGATCTGAGTATCTAAACATTAAGAAGGCAAAAAATCTATTTTCTAATGCTAATTTTATAAGCAGGGGTCCTCAAAAGTTATTTATATTTTTAAAGTTATTCATTATGATGTAGAATAACTTAAGAATATTGTTTCGGTCTTGCAGAACATCTTTGTTAATAAAATATTTATTGAATGATATTCATCGTCAAGCGCATATTTCACTTTGTTTGTGGGGTAAATTTAAAAGAAATGTGTAGATTGTCTGGGTTATGAAGAACCAGTCCCAATGATGTAATAGACCCTGGCTCTGTTCCTTCATCCTTTAAATTTTGGACCAGAGGGCGGTGGGTAATGAGACAGAAGGATGTAATAGCAGTGGTGTCACTTTTATAGGATAGTTAAACATTATCATGGCAAATTGCTGCAAATTTCAGCTTGGTTTTTCATTGCAGGCACGGCGTTAGCTCAAAGTGGCGGTGACTACCATTACATACACAAGGCATTCGGGCCATTACCAGCTTTCTTATATCTGTGGGATGCTAATATGGTGTTTGTGTAAGTATATATTTATTTAGTATTGGTAATCCACTCGTTTCACTTTGGGTAAAATTTTCATAAAGTTATCAATAGTATTTACTTATGAGTGTAAGATCAAGACTAAGACTTGTTAATGCATAAGATACATTGTTAGATATTAAAGTTGTCTCTTAATATTGTATTCAGGTAGACTGATTGGTAATCTAATTGTGTATTGTAAGTTTTAGTAACGCTATTATCGTCACTTCATTGTCTAAGATATTTAACTGTAGCTGTGATTCTTTCTAACAGATAAAATAAAAAAGACAAAACTTGAAATCCGTTAAGTTGTTTTTGCGCCTTATATCCACATAAACAAATGGACAAATCCCGACAGAAGTGATAATTTAAGTAATATAAGTGGAACCATTTAATATTTAAATTGTTTACCCTTCTCCTCGAGAGATAACCTTATACAGAATCCTGAATCACGTTAACGACTGTACGCTGTGATTCGTAACAGTAAGAATCTGCGTGAGAGAAAGGGAAGCTAGACAGTCAAAATAGTATGTTCATTGTTTCTTTCACCACTGTCGATAAAATATAACTAAAATTATAACATAAACGATGCCGTTAACATATTTTTTATATTTGCAGACCGAGCACAAATGCAATCATGGCCCTGACGTTTGCAAGTAATCTGCTCGAGCCAATATTTCCAAATTGCAGTAATTTTCCGATGGCAAAAAAATTACTGGCTGCGGCTACCATTTGTAAGGTTTTTTTCTAATTTAGAGCACGTTCATAATGTTCCCAATTACGTTCTAGCTTGCAAAACTATTTGTCATCATATGCGTAGACAAATATATTTTAAGTATTTGCCAGCGTATATGAGTTATAGTAGAAGTAGTCGGATATTGTCTAAAAATTTAAACATGTGATGCTCAAAGCATGTAAGAGTTCTACCTTGCAAATATATACACTTGAAGTTTGTTTTAGAGGAAAAATCATTGGTGAACTAATATGGAATATAAATTCTTGTTGTTTTGCATATGCATCAGTGTACCACCAAGTATTTTTGTTCGCAGGTCTTCTCACATTTATCAACGCGTACAACGTGAAGTTTACCACTAAACTGCAAAACGTGTTCATGTTTACCAAAATTTCAGCTCTGGTTATTATCATAGGGGGAGGCATCTTATGGATGATTAAAGGTGAGTTGGATGCTGTTAAATGTTGGTGATACAATCTTTTAGAAAGGAACAACAACAACCCATAATCGTCCCACTGCTGGGCTTGGGTCTCCTCTTAAACTGAGAAGGGTTAAGGCCCATATTCCACCACGCCCGCCAAGTGCGGGTCGGCAGACTTCTTGTCTTCCTTCACTGAAAAGCGAGTGATGGTTCTAAGTTGATACTGTTGCGACTAGCCAGGGTGTCATGTCCCAGAACTCTGTCTTGTCTGTCGTATGTCAGTAATGTCCACTTTATGTATCTCTATATGAATCGATTTATGAAATCATTTCAATTGATTGAACAGGGGGCGTTGAAAATTTCGAAGATGGTTGGGCCGGTACTAAAACTTCCGTTAGTGAATGGTCGGTCGCTTTCTACTCTGGAATATTTTCCTACTCCGGATGGTAAGTTAATAAATATACTAATACTAGCTGACCCTGCCAACGTTGTTTCGCCATATAAAACTCGGTGTAAAATAAATAGGGGTTGGTCATAGAAATGTGATAATTGGGGGCTGTATGTATTTTTGATTGGTGCGTGCATCATAAATAAAAAAAACAATAGTCCATAAAATAAAATGAAAATGTTGGGCGTGGGCCCCCCATATAGCTTACGGGTATAAAAAATAGTTAACAACCTATTCTCAAACCTATCGAATATACGTACAATATTTAATAAAAATCGGTCAAGCCGTTTCGGAGGAGTTTGGCAACTAACACTGTGACACGAGAATTTTATATACATAGATAATATTACAAAATTATTTACATAACTTGTCAGGAGAATGGTCATATTTAAGAGAATTCAGTAGTAAATATTTTCAGAAGTACCTATATATGTCAGATAGGTTTCCTTACGAAATCGTAAAAAAACTTTATGTTAAATTAAGATATACATAACTAGCTGTGCCCGCAGCTTTGCTCGCTTGGAAATCAGTGTGTTACAAAGTTTATGCCGCAGGCATTCTAAGATAATAAGTGAGACAATGGTCAGAATCGATTTTGTATTGATGGACCCAGAGGAAGAGGCCTGTGAGTGCGAGTGTTCAACACATAAATAAAAGAAAAATGAGAGACCCATAGTTATCACTTTCTAATACGCACAAAAGTGAGAGAGGTAGTAATTTGCTTTCTATTTTCGTTCGATGGAAATATTTTAGGCAGGTTCCCCTACTCTAGTATGGACGTGACTCGTTGTAGGAACTACCTGAACTTCATGACGGAGGAGCTTCGCAACCCGTACGTGAACCTCCCGCGCGCCATCTACGTGTCGCTGCCGCTGGTGACCGCCATCTACGTGCTGGCCAACGTGTCGTACCTCGCTGTGCTGGGCCCGGTCGGAGTGCTCGCTACTGACGCTATCGCTGTGGTGAGTTTGCGCTTTACTTCTAACTCATACATACATACATACATAACAATCTATAATTGTCCCACTGCTGGGCTCGGGTCTCCTCTCAAACAGAGAGGCTTTAAAGCCATGGTCCACCACTCTGGCCAAGTGCGGGTTGGCAGACTTCCCACACCTTCGAAAACGTTTTTATGGAGAACTCTCCGATGTGCAGATTTACACAAGATGTTTTCTTTTACCGAAAAGCAAGTGACAATTCATTTGTAATACGCACATAACTTAGAAAATCATTGGTGTGCGCCGGGATCGAACGCACGACCTCCCGTTCAGGAGACCAACGTTCAAACCACTATACTATTACTGCTCTTTGCTTCAAACGTTTTTACTTCCAATTCACTTCATCTATATACTAGCTACCCCCGCAAACCTCGTTGTGCCATACAAATTAAACGTAGTGAAAAATTAGGCGATGGTGATGGAAGGATGAAAATTAAGGGTTGTATGTATTTTTTAATACCACATCATGAAAAAATTATATTATAATAAAAAAAAATACTAAAAATAAAAAATATATGTTTCGGATGGACATCCCTTATCACTTAGGGGCATGGAAAATAGTTTGCAACCTATTCTCAGACCTACCGAATATACCTATAACATTTCATAATAATAGGTCAACCCTTTTCGGAGGAGTATGGCAATTAAGACTGTGACACGAGAATTTTTTAGATAATACGGGAAACAAAAAAATTTTACCCCTTATTCAAGTATCAATCTTCAGTGACTTAGTAACAACGAACCGGCAAGCAAACTTTGCCTACGAGGAGGTTGACCCTCCGTAACTGAACCCGTAGCAACTTAACAAGTTCAATTGAATAGGAGATTCACTTGTCGTATCAATTGTCGTAAATAGTAATGCGGACATCTGCATCATTTCTTGTATTACATATTTCATTCATTATTGTTGATTATATTTTTTATATAATGCTTGAAACATTTATAACTAAACTATATGTGTGCTTCCTGTATTAATCAAAGCGAGGTTACGTACATGATTATGATCTAATGATCATTAATTCAACATCATTGTGTAGGTTTAATGAGAGCGGTTAAACTAGATCAGAAATGCGTCATTTCACTCTGGCGGAGTCTGGCGCAATCGTAGCTTATTAGTTGTTTGTAACGACTGTGCACTACTGATTTAATAACCATGAAATTTTATTATTATCTTTAGAAATATTTAATTGATATATTATTATTAACTTAAAATTCACGGCGTTTACTAAATGAAGTAGGAACATATCCGTAACCGATATCTGTTTGTTATTCAATACCTATATACCAAATGCCTAAGCTTCATTGTTATTCTTGGATTCGATTGGTGAGATTGTATCATCTTTAAATAGATACGCGAAGCAAAATCTTTCGATCCCTTTTTACAAAAATTGCGCGGACATGAAATTTGGCACACTTATAGTTTATGTGTAGGAGAAGTGCAGAAAGTTAATATTTTTCAATAATAACGCTTATAAAGTACATTAAATCAAATAAATAAATCATTACTCGCACTAAGATACACCCACATGCATACTCGGTATACGTATACTTTTGACGTTTATAATGCAAATGGCGGTTATCAAAAAGGTTCGATTGAGATGCTATTTTCTAATCACAATTATATAAAAGATATATCATGTTTGATGTGCATGGAATTAATTAAAGTTTTATTATTATCCCAATTTATATTTATACTAGCTGTGTCCGCGGCTTCGCCCGCGCAGAAATCAGTGTGTCAAAAAGTTTTTCCCGCGTAAACCCCGGCCCTGCGAGAATTCTAAGATAAAAAGAAGCCTATAAGATCGCTCCACAACTATATCTTCCAAAGTCCCATCAAAATCATAGCCATTCCTGACGTTAGCCCGGAGTCCCGGACAAACTGAGAGAGAAAGAACTAATAT
>DWPQ01000644.1:0-15132 GCA_018251795.1 Perichares adela | reverse complement strand
GTTTTATGTAGAGTACTTGGAGACACTATTGTCAGACGTAGAAAAGCACAAGGCAACTTCTCACGGCAGCAGAACGGCACCGCCCTCGGGGGCTGACGCGAATGACGATAAGACTGCAGATATCAAACAGGTATGTAATATCGTTCGCTTATCATTAAATGAAACTAAATCCGAAGATTGTGTATTGCATTTAATCATTGATATTCTTGCCTATATCAACACACGATGTGAAAAAATTATTTAAAACTTTCGATCTAAGTTCCAATTAGACGTCCTAATAATTTGTACGTAAGTAATTCCATGGGGTAAAAGAATTAAAAGTATTAGTATCATTTAATTAAACCTTTTTTCTACTATGGCAGTGAAATGTGTTTATGTAAATAGTTCTAAGGATTATTTATGAACATGATGATTCATCATAATTCATGTGAGCTAGGCACATTTAAATTCTAAGAATTTGATTGAGATTAAATAAAGATGTTTCTATTATAGTGCTATTAATAATAATAATGTATTTGAATAACTAGTAGGATATCATTTACCAATCATAATAAAGTAAATTCTGTGAAAAAATGTAACCAAAATACCTAAATACTATGTACAGGGTGGTTAGTGTATCTTAAATATTTGATATGGAGCATATTTTTGTTTAGATTGTGAAAACTTATACCTCATCAATCATAACCAAATCAAAACGTTATAGATTCTATATAGAAGATAAAATATATCGTTCATATCTTGTTTTAGGAATCCAACACTGATTCACTGTCAAAGAAAAGTTTAAGTAGTAACAAGAGTGATGAATCTAATGAAGTAGACTGTGAGGAGGTTCATCTTAGGAACAAACCATTGCATCTAGCCGAGCGGAGTTCTGTGAACCAATGCATCAATGAATTATCATCAAATCTAGCCGTGGAGGCAGCTCGAAGGCGGTGTAACAGCGAGATTGTCCAAAGAACTGATATTGATGCAGATAATAATGGTAATTTTTTTGTTTTTACATTTAAATTATTTTTTTAAATGTCTCCTATATATTGGATAAAGAACCAAAAAAGATCAATACATATTACAATTCATTAGCAACACTATTCATTAAAAATAATTAGTTAAGTTTAGTTAATATCCATTGGCAACAGTGAATACTTATCATTATTTGTCCCTTCTGCATGTTTGATTGTTATTGTCAAATAAAAACTTTGTTAAAGTAAATATTTTGAATTATCTTCCATAAATTGAAGAACTAGAGTATACTTTTCTAGTTGCATCATTTATAAATAATAATTAAAATATAGCTACTATGTATAAGCAACATATAGTTAGACAATGGAACAATTTAAAATTCTTTTTGTATTCACCAATATACATATATTTGTCATAACAGTAGGTGTAGAGACAAGTCCAATCCAAGCTAAAAACCGTCCAATGTCACAAGCTGGTGATTTTGTAACAGTCATCGAAGTCAATGGTCTGAAGCTAGCAGAAAATGCATCGAAAAAATCTGAAGAGTCTCCACCATCATCTGAAAGTAGTTCGATAGATCCCACCATGGCAGCAAAGAAAAAAGTACCTCCTAAGTAAGTATGATGAAAATATAACACTTGTCACACTGAAAATATTATAATACTGTGAAATATGAAAACAATAGGAATATTATTAAATTAATTTTCGTATGTATGAAGCTGTAAAGGCCACTAGGGCCAACAACAGAATGTCCATCAGAAACCCAAATTATTGAAATAAATAACATTTAAAAAGTACTTGTTCCATCCATTTTATCATATTAAATCAGTTAAAAGTCAAAGATGTGCTTAGTTATGGCATAACATGTCAAAGGGATTGAATTAATGAGCCATTGTTGAAATTCATAAATATAAAACCAGTAGAGAGATAATCAATTGTACAGATTGATGTACCGAGAAACAGAAAATATACATTGCAAAAATTTAGTTTTAATAAATTTGCTGTTTTGGGATAATTTACCTCAGTGATATGAAGCAATAAATCATGAGCTTCAATAAGACTGGCTCATTACAGTTTTTTTTTGGTACCAGGTCTCCTGCCAGCACAATTTATATCAATATGTTACGAGAAAATATAAACATAATTATGATAACCACAATCACTCATTGTTTTATAAAGTATGGTGTGTATAATCATGTAGTGTTTACAATTGTTGTGTTCATTAGATTATTTCCAGTAGATCTAACAATTAATGATTGTAATAGTTTGTTCATTAATTTAATACCAATTTCTACTAAATAGATGACCCTGTAGCCTAGTTGGTAGTGACTCTGCCTATGAAGCGAGGGGGTCCCGGGTGCGATTTCCGGCCAGGGCAGATATTTATGTATTATGTCACCTCTGAAAAAAGGAAGAAAAGCGTTTATTTATTATTATTTACATTTATCACCAGACCACCACCGAAAGTGTTCAATAAACGCGGGGCTTCACTGCCAGAATCAGGGTTTCCTGACGACAGTCCGCCCTCCTCTCTTGGGAGGAAAATTTGGAGCGCTGACTCGCGAGAGTCAATTGCTAGTCGCGCTTCTACACCTTCTATTAGTGAAAGGGTATGTTTGTATAAAACTTTACCAATGTCAATGTATAATGCACATTTGTAAGTCATAATAACTGTAAAACAAAATACGCTTACGTTATTTTATATCAAGTCCACTTAGAATTCATGACGTCTCTAACATCAACACATACGTGACAGTACGTACACAGACGTCTTATTTTAATAGTATGTATCTGATTTGAAGATTAAACATATCATTACAGGTTTTTTTTTAAATAACATCTTATCTGTGTCTTAATCTTTAAACAAATGAATTATTTTAATGTTAACATGTACCTATACATATTCTGAACCAGCGGTTGACAACAATTTTGTGTGTTCTATATAAATTTTATTATAGAATAAATAAATGTGACTTATTTAGTACACGTGAGTTACACAAAATTATATCGATGCACGTGTCTGATAACAATATTTATTTCCAGGTTAAAAGCTATGAATCAATAAATTCATTATCGTCTGAACGTAAACGTTCCGGTGGAGCGGCCACACCGCGCTCCATTGACGAGGAGGTGACGTCGACCACGCCAGACCTGGCGGAGGGCATTGACGACAAGTCAGCGCCCATATCGCTGGAGAGCATACCCGCCGCCGTGCCGACTAGTGAAGATGAACCATATTATGACCAAGTTCCAGTCGATAGTATTAATGACGGCGAATACGTTTATATACAAGCAGGTATGATGTTCTTTTACTAAGCTCACAATTATGGTGCAAAACTAGTTTTGAATTCCATATTCTCTTATTAGCAGTGTATTAACATTAACATTTTTACACATTAATCTTTTTATCACAAATGCCTATAACTGCCACTGTTCTAGCTTTTCCATAAAGAAAAGATTTTAAAGGTATTGAAATCTAGGACTCTAGAAAATAACGTCAGTCATCAGGCATTCATTTATGACAATTTCATAGAGCAGAATTGCTTAAGTGACCAGAATTCTTTTTCTTACATAATGTCAACAACTGTGGTTACTTGACAAACGATTTTCTGCTTGCAAGTTTGCTATTCCCATATTATGTATCACAGAAATATGTAGATACATATTTAATTGACCCAAAAATATGTGTCCCCATTGACTACATTAATGTATCTAATTTGTGACAAATAATTTGGTTAGTGATACTAAACATAACTGAGTACGCACATGTACTAATTGAATAATGAACTGTCTCCCACTCGCCTAGTTTATGATTTGCGCATCCGCAGGTAAAACATTTAGTTTTCAGTGTGGTGCAGTGTAGTGGTTTTGATTCAATTAAATGTTTACGTCACTAGAAACGTAAAAAAAATCTAAAAATTTCATATATTTTATGTGATGCTAGTGAATGCAGTATATGGAATTATTTTAATAGTGAACAGCTCGTCACATCGTAGATGCCTGGACACGTTATTCATATATGTACCACACGACAGGAACGTTGTAAGTCTGCTTATATACAGGCCTTTTTCCCACTGCCAAGTTCTGGTTTCCTTTTACAATGAGAGGATTTAGGGCCGTATTCCATCATACGGACCATGTATGGAATGGCAGACTTCACACAATTTTGAGAACGTTATAGATAACTCTCAGGTGTGCAGGTTTCCTCTCGATGTTCTTCATCACCGAAGAAATTAATTTAAAATACGAACGTAACTTAGAAAAAAATTCAGTTCGTAAAGGATTCTAACCCAGACCCATCGTGCGCACTGATGTCTATTCCTGTAAACAACTTTGGATATTGCTTTAATCAGTACGCCTCATTCCGACACACATATTATTATAATACTACGATATATTCTACTGTACTATAAGTCACAGATATAATACTACGAGTACTTATAAAGACTGCGATCTTATATTCTAAATGCCGCTGGGAACTTTTCCATCCACATCTGCAAGATACCAAGTTGCTGTATTTTGTATGTGTGATTGGTAAGTGATATAAATAAACAATGTGTTTATATTTGGGAGCAGGCGGCGCGGGCTCGAGCACAGAAGACGCTTCTAGCGGTAGCAGCACTCTGCCGCTGTCGGGCTGCGCCCCCTCTGCCCCCACCGCGCCGGACTCCCCGCCCGCACCTACAGCACCCAACTACGTCAACATACATTATTTTATACAGTTAGTATATATTTATGTTACTACTTAAATTGTTGTTTTAAGGAAAAAAATCAGCATAAATTGGAAAGATTCAACTTTCGGAAAAACGTTACTCAAAAATATATTTCGTATAAATTCATTAAGACAATTAAACATTAAACACTAAACACATTGAGTTAAATTAGTGGTCATGCCTATACAATTTTTCAAGGTACACAATAGTACACATTTCGTAGGCACTTCTCGACTTATACTCAAGGAAAGATACTCTGGTATGGAGATTAGTATGACTAAAGATGAGCGTGCGTCGACATTCGTTTTTGTCATCGCGATGAGGGTGTCTTCAAGTTCTTTTATTATAACGATCTTCAAGAATACAACTCCTATGGACACACATTTTTTTGGCACATTACGGTACAAAAAGCTAAATATCGTTAACATAGTTACCCACTAGGGAACTAATTGTGGACGGTGCTATATATGTCAGTCCAATTAAATTTGCAAAGCGCTAATTTTCAATGTAGGTAAACAGTATTAATATAATGTACTTCTATGTTAGTATGCTAACACTAGAGTTTAATTTGTTTTGCCATCGATAAAAGGTACTTCCTCAGCTATGATTTGCCCTAGATTCGAACCCTCGGTAGGGTCAATTAACAAACCGTCAAACTAATAAATAGATGGTAGACTACCGTATCGCTCAGTTGGTGAATGTCTGAACGATGTGTCCAGGATACCATTCCTGGCCGAGTAGTTCTTATATTGATGTTATATTATATAACAGATTTTTTTTTTGTTGAATCAAGCCAGGTTTCCGAATTTGATCGACAAAAAATATGTTTCATATTTTTGTTACGTTTGCCCCCCAACCATTTCGTAAAAGTATGATGATAAAGCATTTTTCCAAATTGTGTTACAAATGCTGAGATTTTAATCTACAAAGTTATTCTTGTTTCTGTATCCAAATGGCCAAAATATGACCCTTATATTGCCATCACAGAATTGAGATAGAGCTTAAATAAATAACACGGTTTGCGCGGCCCGTTTAAAAAGCTTTTGAATCGATTCAGTAGTTTCATAAAAAGATAAACGCTACATGAAAAAAAAAAACGTATAATCGAACATACAACCTCCTCCTTTTCGAAGTGGGTTAAGAACAATAGATTTTACTCGTTTCTAATATCGATAATATTGAATTTAAACGATTCGACGTGGTATTGTTTTGTTTAGACAAGGTGGTTCGGGTGCGGAGGCGAGCGAGACGAGCTCCGAGCTGGCGGACTCGAGCGACACGCCGCTGCTGCTGCCGGCCATCTCGTCGGACACGGAGGCGGGCGCCACGCCGCCAGTGTTCAGGAAACTGCAGCACCAGGTACATGACATATTTATCAGCATCACAACAACACAATACTGTACTGTAAATCTATTTAATTTTGACTGTTTATAATGATGTATAATGTGTTAATTAATGTAATTAATTGATGTCGTTCTAATTAACAATAAACAATAAATAAATAACCATAGAGTACGATAAAGATAAAGAAAAAACTATAAAATCAAATAAGATCATTCGCTTCTTTCTTGGCCGACAACACGTTGGTGATGCCTTCAGGTAGCTCGTCTATTCGTTTCTCGGTTATTTAGTAAAAAAAGTTTATGAAAAAAAAATTACACACGAGCAGACGAACTAACTTACCGACGCGTTGCCGGCCAAGAAGAAAGCGAAAGATATGCTTGTTCTTCTTAAACTTCTAGATGAAGGATGGTAAGTTAAGAATGGAAGCCAGGTAGGAAAAAATACTCTACGACCATGAATCATCCCTATCAAGTTTTAACTGTCTGGGTGTTACAAAGCCCAGCGACCTCTTATCCTGTAAGAGATATATATTATTATCTATACTAATATTATAAAGAGGAAAGATTTGATTGTTTGTTTTTTTTTTACCAAATAGGCTCCGAAACTACTGGACCGATTTTAATGAAAGTTGGCATAGAGATATCAGAGAGCCTGAGTAAGAGCATAGGCTATTTTATTAAGCAAAAACAGATCAGCTAGTATTGTATATTTTTGGGAACTTTAAAATTTTTCGTAACAACTTTTAAGCGAAGGAAAACTTTTAACATATTTTTGCGTGGTATAACGCTTCTAAGTTAAACTATGGTTGGATCGCCATCCGATTGAATAAATAATTTCGTCATGCATGAATTACGTCTACACGCAAACTTTATAAAAACATTTCAGTAACGGTATAACGGTTCATCAATGTACTTAATACAACGTATCTAGTTTGAATTAATTACCGTTATCTACACTTTTTTATAATATCGAAGTGTGCTCTGTGCTTCTTCGCATGGGTGGCTGAAGTCGAGCCATCTTCAATTCACTAGTCGATTCATTGTAGGCGTAATTATGATGTTTGTCTGCAAGATAAAACTGAATAGGATCTTACTAAGTTAGTGCGCTTTACTACTCCGAACTACATCGCCAGTTACCATGAAGTGGCCACAATTCTACTATTCTAGCTCTTATAAGTGATTTTTCGTAATTTAGTTCGCAAATGCACTTATGTGGAGCGTATTGTTTCACTGTAAAACTGTAAATCTTTTTTTTTATAGTACCCTAGCTAACCCCGCCAACGTTGTTTCGCCATATAAAAGTTGGTGTAAAAAAATAGGGGTTGGTGATAGAAAGATGAAAACACATCATAAAAAAATGGCCCAGAAATTAAATATAAAATGTTGAGGACAATCCTTATCACTAAGGGGTATGAAAAATACATATTGGTTGATTCTCAAAGCTACTCAATCTGCTCACAAAATTTCATGAGAATCGGTCAAGCCGTTTCGGAGGAGTATTGAAGAAAGATTGTGACACGAGAATTTGATATATAAGATTAATACAATAAACTGAATTGAATAAAAAAAAATAGATATTTATATCTTAATATCTGAATTTTTTAGCAATTATTTAAATACTCAACAAATATTATTTACAACACGTTCTTGAGAAGTGAGTACCCCATAATATTGAAACACATTTATTTTACGATGCCATTAATTGCATTGCGTTTGATTTGCGTACTGAAACAATCGGTGCTTATCGCATATTTATGTTAATTGACTGAGATATTATGAACTGCACCGGCGCATATGATAAGCTAACGAATTCGAATGCTTCGTTTTACTTTTAATCTGTACACGCTGCATTATCTATGGATGATGTTACAAATATGCCTGGTTTGGTATTGAGTCAGTAAGAAAAGAATTCGTAGCATTCTTTATGATTGTAATTTTTAGCCAATGAGCATGAAGAATAATTAACATATTATATTATAGTTACTAATAGCATTGATTGAACTAGGTATTTCGACGTAACTTATCTGATGTAACAAAGATAGGCAATCTTAGTAGATACGTCTTAAAACTGTACCACTGGAATTTAAAGTACGGTTGATGTATCTCTCATACATTATATCATGAATGAAACATTACTTCACCGTAAGCATACATAAAGAGCGAACATACTTGATAGCCTAGTGGTTCACGCGATAGTCTCCCGCCTAAAGGAAGTGGATTTAAATTCTCCACGCATTTCTAATCTTTGCGCGTCTTTGAAATTCATGAATACTTGTTTTTGTGAAATAAAAAATCATGAGGTAATTTGTAAAATCAAGAGTTCTCTGTAAGTGTGCCAACTCTACCTGGCAGCATATGACCAACTCGGTGGACCTAATCTCTCTTATTTTAGGGAAGACCCAACAACAATAGTACGATCTCTAATATAGGCCGAAATAAGAAACGACTGATGACACAATAAATCATTTATTTATAATCCTTTTCAATAGATTAACGTTCTTCTGCATGTCTTTAACGTCATTAGTTTCGTTGCTTATGGGCACTATCGTTTTATCATTAAGATTCAGTTTAAGTATTCCAAATGGTCCTTTATACGAACATTGTCTGTCACTTGTAACCAAGTTGTACTTGCAATATTTCCTTTGACAATTTTCATGTTCACACAATGAGTAGTAGCACACGCCTTCCACACAAAACGAGTCGATATCCGATTTAAAAATTAAAGTATTTGCCAATATTGTCACATGGTATATTAAATTGGATCTAATGTAATTTAGTAAAATTTGATCTACACCTAGTGGCAAAAGTGACGTTGATCGTGTTATTTGTCTAGTAGTTGAATCTGAAAAGAAAATAATAATGATTAGACATTTTTTAAACCTCGGATTTATAAACTCGTTAACGGATGTGGTGATCAATTTACCGGCATTTACAAAAAAATATGTATACTTTTCATCACCATTACCTTACATAAATTCATAGTTTTGATTAGTAAAAATTCGAAATAGCTATCTTTGAAAACATAAAAAACGGATTAGTAATATATTATATGAGTAGGGTTTGTACCATTTTAGTTATTAAGCGTTATATTTTCTACCGCTTGACTGAATGCTTCAGTAACGGTAGACGATAACACTGCCTCAAGCTCCAGCGGCCGTTCATCTACGGCTTGATGCGGAGCACTCTCGGTAGATAACAATGGTGTAGTGATTGTTGATTCAGGGGATTTGGCCGTTGTTCTAATTTCCTTATCTTGCTCTGTGGGCTTCGTCGTAACATTTGTCGGCTTCTCTGATATAGGTTCTTCGGGTTTCATTATCGTATTATACTGTCTGCATTCTCCGGTTAAATCCGTATCGTAAATACTACAGGAAACGTTCACACAGCCCAACTTGTCACACCTCATAGTGGTGCAGGTTTGGTCGTTACACCATATAGTTACGTTGTGCTTTCCAATCTCCATAGTTTCAAACGGTTTGTGCGTTGTGGGTGATAGGATGTTATCGGCCTCGGGGAGTATGTCGTTGCTGGAAGTCCACCAAGTAAACGGATAGGTTAACCAACCCCAAATCGTCGAAGTAACCCCCCGGCCCTCATTATAGTTATCTGTAAGCGATGTTAGTACATTAGTACACGAGATTATATAAAGCCCAAAATTATGAAATTTTCAATACTTACGATCCACTGATTTGCTTAGAGTCCCGTGCACAGAAAATAAAACAAGTAAAGCCAAACTAAGCTTTAAGGAGAACATTGTGAGTTTGTGACACGTACTATTACGACTGTTTCACAAAGGTAAATGTTTAGACAGTCCCACTTCGCCTTTTTATATGCCTCGACTATGCAGGGCCCTATCTGTTGTTGAAAGATAAGGCCCTTTCGGGAATGTTTGTCTAATGAGTTACGAAGGAAGTTAACAACAAACGGTTTAATCATCTCGAATTATCCTAAGCTTTAAGTGTCGTATGAGGATGCGTAAGAGACAAACAAGATAATATTTTATGTGTTTATTAAGTTTTTTTATGACGTTTTCGTCAGATGGAATTTATTTCAGAACTGCTTTTGTGGAATTAAGAATTTCGTTGAATATTTTTCACATGTTGTGGAGTTTTCGTTCCGATTCTGCATCTCTACTTGACATAAAACGCAGTGATCTTTTATATTGGGACAGGCTAGAAACCGACAGAGGGATCCGCTTTTTGAACATTCAGTAAGTATCTTGAGTTTTTTCAGTGGGTACAGTGTTGCATACATATCGTTCATGTGACTTCTAATTTCATCCATTACGCTGGTTGTATTCCATGAGTCTGAATCTTTACGATAAATATGAGTCGCTGTATATCTTTGTATAAAATTGGTTAAAAGCTTTCTCAGGCTGACTAAATTCCGCAATGGAATGTTTTCTTCGTTGAAATCTCCATTCGATATGAATTTTATTACTTTTGGTTGAGCTTTGTTTAAACTTTTCCATGGATTCAAATACAATTCTTTACTTTTCTATAATAGCAAGGTAAAAAAATAATAATTAAATGTATTAATTTTTATTCCATTTTATAATTCAATAATGATCTCTGGGATTTATTATGAGATGTTATTTCGAAGCTTTTCCAAAATTAAAAATTATATATATAAAAATTGTTGTAACATTTTATTACAAATGATAAACATCATTGACATAAGACTTACCGAGGCACATATATTCTTTAAAGGTATAATGAAATGAAATGAAACTGCTGTTAATAGAACAAAGTATAATTGTGTACGTAAAGTGAAACTTGTTACAAACATTGTAAGTGAATTTCAACTGAGTGAACTATTCCTTATCAGTATGTAACGTTAAGCAATTAATGTTTGTAAATTCATTATGTTGTTGGTGCTCATTTTCCAAATAGAAATTACCTTCATTAAACACATTAAAACCTTCAAACAGCTTTAGCGTTTTTTAAACTATCGCAGTGACCACTAGAGTTCAATTGTTTTCTTGAACAATTGGTCTTTGTAAAAATTTTCTTATTAGCTACTAAGGTAATACATTTTATGTTGATGCATATTGTAGTCTTTCCATATGTATAACCCAACATTTGGTGTTGCAATGTTTCGGCAAGCTCGCAAGCGACATCAGGAGATACCTCTAGACCAGATTCCATTAAAATTGTAGAATCTGTAAATGAAAAAATAGTATCTGATAATATTAATACACAAAAGAAAATTTAGGATATGGCCATTTATAGAAACATAACTTAAACATATTTCTCGGTCTGTTCTGGTTAAATAACAGAGAATTTACCAACTTTTTTATGATTTTTTTTTCTGTGAACTGGGCAGTACACTTTTTTTTTTTTATCTGTTAGGTCACTATAAAAACAAGAATCAGGTTAATTCCACTCCAAAACGTGGGATATTTTTGCGATAACATAATATTACTTATCATCTTTGGTCGGAGTTGACAAATATATCACAGTTTTACCTGCCCAGCTTCATTAGCTTACCACCGTACTTTAGAATGAACCGTGAAATGTTTGGACGTGTGTCAGTTACAGTGACGGAAAGCTAGAAGTAAGCGGGTCTTCCGCTTACTTTTTGCCACCCTGGCTTCTTTACATGACTTACTATGCTCCTCCTAGAGTCAACCATAAACTGTTTTCGGCCAGTGTTGAAGAGCCAGTAATATGCGGATTTTCCGTTTCCTTATTGGCAAGCACCTTGTCTGTGATGTATTTTTTGTCACATTTGCCATTCGCATGTCGCATTAACATTTGCCATCGGGTGACCTATCTATTATTATTTCGGCTATTCATGTAAAAAAATACCGGAATACATAATCTGTACTGTGAACCGCGATGATGAATTGCATTCTATATCCGTCGCTTTAAAAATTTTCGACAGTATTTTTGTGATGTGATGTGATTAAAAATCCAGACTTAATGAAAATCCCTACACAATACATGATATAAATATTATTATACCATAATATCAGTTTACGTACCAGTTTCGTTTAACGCCGCGTTGCAGTGTCCTCTCTGGTTATAACGGTCTTCAAGAATACAACTTCTATGGACACACATTTTTTCAGCACATTTTAACGATCGGCAACGTTTTTCCGAGCAAAATGTTAATATACCGTTAGCATATTTACCAACAAGCGAACTAAACGTGGACGCTGCTATGTCTATGTCAGTCCAATTAATTTTGCTAAGCGCCTTTTGCCACGATGTGTTTAAATTAATCTTATGCTCAGTAATTTTAGCATTTTGATTGAATTGCAATTTTCGTGTGTCATTGGTTGAATCGTTTTTTGAATGAGTTCCGGCTTTACTAGGCCAGTATAATAAATCATTGTCCAACAATTTTTGCTTATTGTCTACTCCCTTAATAATTTCATGATCATTTCGTGACGTATTTAGACCTATTACTTTTAATAAATTGCTATTAGACACAGTTTCATTATCAATTATTGCGAGCTTGTCTTCTCGTTTGATTCGCAAAAACTGTGGTGCTTCCGTTATGTTATTTCGCTCCCATCTTGTGTATTCTGTATTAGAGTTTTTTATAGTTGTGGCGTCTACTTCAACAATATTATCGTCGTTAGACATGTTGAAAAAGTAACCACGGTCTATAGCGTTTACGTCTGATATATTAACAGTCGAACTTGGTTGCAGTTCTACCGTATTATTTTGTTGTATGTTAAACTCTGTGCCTTTAGTTAGGTTGTTATAGCTATGACTGTCAATACTATATACTTCAGTAGTCAGTAAATTTTGTGAAGCGTTACTTTTATCGTGATGAACGGGTAAAAATTTACTGCGATGTTTTTTATTTTGATAATTCATATGAGGTTTTTTCTTTTTGTGTGATATTTTGTGTATTGGAGCAAAATCGTAGTTATGTAGTTTAGATACTCCATAACTAAAAATACTTAAAGGTATAGGAAAGTTTAAAACGGGAAATGATACGTTCATAGGTGTAACAGCGTCACTTAGTTCGGTATTCTCAAGTAGTGTGGTTTTATTTTGACCGAAACGTTTTAATAGCTTTTTCAACACATCGTTAATTTTCGGCATTTGAATATCAAACTTAATTCGTATGTTTAAATCACTTTCAGATTTGTCATCGTTATTTTCATTGAAATAACCTATATTTGTGTATGAATTTCTACCGGTCATCGAATTATCATACAAAGATGATTTTGACGGTTCGAAGTAGTTACTGATCTTTTTTTGTAACGGTATTATACATTGCTTGCAATTACATTTACATGGAAATTTATTGTCTTTACAAAAGCATGACGAAAGCATTGCGTCGTTTCCCGTTTTGTGTACTGAACTTGTAACATCTTCCACTTTGTTTTCTTTAAAAATTATCTTACTGAATGTAGGCAGGATATCTCCAGGCACGATTTGCATCGGTGTAAACAAGTCATAAGGATGTTTGTAAGCTTTTTGTGATAGTTGAAAGTTGCTTGTATAATAATTTGGATTTCTGTCTTTCGTTTGTGTTTTAGGTAAATTTAGTTTCGAAAATCTCTCGCGATGTATAAGCGGAACCTTATTTTTGCCTTTGGTCATTTCAAAATATTTAACTCTCTGTTTTTCAGCTTTTTCTAAATAATTATGGTATTCTGACAATAAATTTTCGACTTCTTCATCGCTTTCACTTTCACTATTTTGCTTTTTTTCATTTTGGAAATTCTGAAAAATATTATTTATTAAGTTGATGTTATAACAGTTATTCTGTCGTTCAGTCGGGCGTGTACGCTATAGCGTGTGTTCATCGTAAAAATATTACCACTAAATAATACGCACAGTTATTAATAAATATATCTATATTAATAAATATCGCAAAAAAAATTTAATATGCATTTTTTCAGTGTAAAATGTTTAAAATACTGCAATATAATAATAATAATATACTGCAATGCACATACATTTTTGGTATCCACATAAAACTGAAGGGACGAAATTTATGCGACTCGTTGTTTCTTAATTCGGCGGAGTAAAGCCACTCCAGGTAGTCTATATAGGCCTAAATTACTAATATATGGTAAAATTTTACGTACCACGTTATTATCAATGTCATTTATAATTTCAGCAATATCGCCGAATATAATGGCATCATATAACGGCGAAATCTCCAAACCTGTCAACATTATGGTTATGTTATAATAAAAAGATATTGAGGTGCGATGGCGACCGCTGATGCTTGTTCTTATTTACTTTAAATTCTATTTATATAGATCAAGTACATAACTTACTCATTAACCTGATTAAAAACAAACTTACTATTTAATTCGATGCATTGACCAGTGTTAAGCATCCATGCGCTTATTAATACGAACGTGCCAATCATGTTTAGTGCTGCTATCGAACTGTACCAACTATTGAATACGAGAATATAAACTGGATTCTGTAATAGGTCTAATGTTTACCCTTTCGGTGGATAATGGTACAAACAAAAGGTAGGAACAAGAAGTGTAATAGCCATTGTGTTGTTACGCAATGTCATGTGGTACATACGTGCACGTGTAAAGTTTACACTTTTTTATTTCTGCATTTACATACATAGTTTCATGTACAGTTATATAAGTCCTTAAAATATTTTTTAATACCATAAAAATAATAAACAAAGCACTTTCTGTCAATTAATCAATAACTATTAGCTTATAGGAAATTATTCAAAGAATTATTAATAGTAGAGATCGCTTGGTGGCCGAAATTCAGCCATAAATCATTAAAAAATTGTTAAAATGTAATCTTGAGACCTCTACTCAAAAAATAATATTTTGAGGTAATTTGATATCAATAGTGTTTAGTGTGTTTGGTTGAAATTATATTTATTAAATAAAAACTTAAAAAAGACATAGGATTTGTTTACCTGTCATTTGGTTGGCAAGGGTGAGTGGCATGTGTACAACAACAACCCATAATTGTCCCACTGCTGGGCTCAGGTCTCCCTCTCACACTAAGCGGGTTTAAGGCCATAGTCCACCACGCTGGCCAAGTGCGGGTTAGCAGACTTCACACACCTTCGAGAACATTCTGTAGAACTCTCAGGTGTGCAGGTTTCCTCACGATGTTTTCCTTCACCGTAAAGCAAGTGATAATTAATTTCTAATACGC
>DWPQ01000643.1:0-15141 GCA_018251795.1 Perichares adela | reverse complement strand
TTTGGGCTTGTATTTAGTTCTACTATTAGCCTTTCAGAGGTTATCCATTCTTTCCTGGGCACCCTATATATTGTGTGCGTATTTTCCATACTACAAATCTTGAAGTTTTGTTTTTACGTCTTTAGACAATTTTGACAAGATATTTGACACATACGGTATTTTGTAAGTAAAACTGTGTTTTCATGATGATGGGTTTCTACAGCTTAAGATATTTACTTTTTACAAATCCAGTAATGTTTCTTTGATGTTTTTAACTACAGACTCACCTTATGTATTACGAAACGTTTTAGTTATAGGTTCTTCAATTTCAAAATGAATTCACATGGGTTAAAATAGGTTTAACAGTTAAAATACTCTATATGGATTACATACGGCTCTACGATTTATACCAGAACTGCCAACGGAATATCTCATTTTATTAACAACGTCATAACATTTGAATATTACAAAAATGTAACTTTATATTTTTTTACGTTAAAATGTCCAAAGTTAGTGATGTTTTTTTTTTATTTTCGACACAAAACACTGAAAAATTTAGTGCAGTTCATATAAAAGTTTTTCAATAGTCGGCCTTTGTTATCTACGCGCTGTAAGGCCGGGGCTCATGCTAGTCTCTCTACATTTCTATATCAAAAATCCATTCCTATGTTAGGAATACAATTTAGCTTTGTAATGACATAATTAACTGAATATCCAGTACCAGCCATGCCTACTTATAAATATTTGCTGATTTCAGCGATGTAATGAAGGGAAAATATTTGTGGATGGTAAATACTGAGCGGCCGTTAAATTTAACTGCATTGTTGCAAATATTTGTAGTTGTTCATTTGTTCACCGAGTGCTACTCGTGTTAATGACACCAATGATGTTTGTTACACCGCGCTGAGCGGAGAGAAATTAAAATTGACAATTTTCTTGTAAAATTCCCCAAAAATTCCGAACATCTGTAATTTTTCAAAAGTTATATGCGTATTAGAAATTATTTATCGCTTGCTTCGCCGAATGGAACTATTGTGAGGAAACCCTAAAGTTCTTCATACTATTCTCGAGAGTTTGTGAAAACTGCTAATCCACACTTGGTCAACGTGGTGAGCTAATGGCTTAAGAACCTCACTATGCAATGTTTTAGACCTGTTTCTATTCCGTTATTAAACTTCAAAAGATTACCTTAAAGTAGAAGAAAGCTCGTGACTGCCTTTGAGTTTTTACTAAGGGTGAACTTGTTGCATTTATTCGTACAGATAAATATCAGTCTTATGCTTTCACTGTAAAGTTGGTTTCGTTTAAGCGAGAGCAGAAATCGATGCTTGAATTCAAAATGTAGCTATGAAGTGCCTCACAGATAATTCATTCGTGGTGTTAATGAGACAAGGTTTACACCACAGTATGGGCTGACGTTAATCAACAAGACACTATTCACTGCTCAATTAATTCGTTTACAAACTATTATGGCTTTAAACCTCATGAGTGCTGTAGTAGAAAGTATAGCGTAATTTTATATTACGATGTAAATAGGTATCGCATTCGAATAACGATGGTGGCGGAAATGCCAATGGTTACGATGGTAACGGTTGTGATCACGCATCGTCACCAAACAGTGATGGTTAAATTAGATGTTGATCATGTATGGGGTGTAGGATACTATCATTAATTGAATCCAAGAAAACTTTCACTGCTCGTGGTGGCCCTAAAGTATAAAAGAGGAGGCTATAGCGCAAGTTACCACTTGTTGGAGGCACTGAGGTAATATACCACCTACTCCATTGTTTTCTCTATTTCATTGTACTCTATTCTGTTATATTCGCTCTTTTCTAGCCAAATAGCGTTCCATAGGGTTAGTGCTAAACTTTGTTTTTCCACTTTAGGTATAATCATAAAATATATACAAAAACTGTAACAACAAATTTTACTTCTGAGTAATTCGTACAGTACATGTGTGAATTGGCGTTTTTTCTAAATGTTATTGTTAACTAATCCAAACTAACAAACAACGTCAAAAGTAAAAACAAATTCCTTTCTATCGAAATATCATGTGAACTAAAACTACGTTTGATTGGACGAGCGGTGCCGTCATTGAGCGGTCGTTAAATATGTGATGATACGTCGCCATATCGTAACGTAGCGACCGCCTTTTTATGTTTACCGTAGAAACGTGTATCGAAGCTAAATTGATGACCTTGACTGTTGGTGGACTGTATTTTTACAGAGAACTAATCATCAGAGGAGAAATACAGTTGTTTACATCCTCTGATCCTAGAAGTGATCTATTTTGTATTATGGATATTACTTTTCGATTTTGTTCAATACCGTAATAACTATAGTCATTTATATAGCACCGCTATACAACATTAACTTTTAAATGTAGTAGATTTAAAAGTAAAGCGCACTACCTCCTTTCACGTGAGAACTTAGATAAAGTTCTAATGATGTTATTCGATGCTAACTTACGGCAACTATGTGACTTGTAGGAAAGCTTAGCTTAATTGATTAAAAGATTTATTTATTGAATAGTTACTTCAAAGGAAAATTTATTTGATTAGAGTAAATTGAATGAATAAATCATACATTGATTTATTTGTGTTACTTTATTATTATACAAACATACAATACCTATATAATTTGTTTAATACCTTGTTTTGATCCAATAATTTCCTATATTGATATTAAAGGTAAACAAGTATTGTATAGAAAAGCTTATTTGGGTAATTGGACAATTTTTCCCAATCATACCCTCTTTTCATAGATATAATGAGGTGGACCCATTCATGTTTAATTTAATTCTGATATCCCAAAAATATGTTATTTTACGTACACTAGTCACATGAAATTGATCGAAATATATTAATTGGTACTGACAAGTAAACACTATTCGTTATATTAGTTTATAGTTTGAAGGCACATTTGCTGTGACAGCCTCGTGAAATTGAACTCGCAAGATACAAGGCCATCTCGATAGGTCAAGGTTTCAAACGTTGCAATACACCTTAGTGAAAATCATTATTCAATACGTATGGTCACGACATTGTGTATATCTCACAGCTGTAACAATGATTAAAGACGTCCGTTGATGAAGAAATTGTACGGAATTAAAGTACCTTGCAATTTTTATTTATCAGGGAATACATCTATATAGTAATTATAAAACAAAGTCCCCTCATGTATGTGCCTCATTTTCTCAAAACTACTGAACGGATTTTTGTACGGATTTTACTAAAAGATAATGTAATACTTTGAGAATGTTATAGATAATAGTGCATTACTTACCTATAGATAATAGTGCATTACGATTTTATGTCAATGACTGAAATCTAATGTTTAATGTTAAAAATCTCGCCTGCTGGGAGCTTTCCACGCGGGCGAAGCCCCGGACACAGTTAATCAGATCATAAAAAATACAAACCTGAAGTTTTCTTTCACCTGAGCAATTGATAAATAAATTTCTAATATGCATAAAACCGTTTAAAAATTGTTACGTGTGCATATTTCGAACACAAGCTCTCTCGGTCCGAAGATAAACTTTCAAACCACTGGGCTATTACTGCTTTTTACCTATTACCAGGTAAAACAGTGCCACGTACTTTGTTAATATTAATATGCCTTACATCCCTAGAAAGTGAAATGGAATTTACCTCCCGCATTCCTACCTACTGACATACCGGGCGGTGTGACGGTAACTGAACCTCATTTAAAGTGGAGACAGGTTAAACTAAAGGAGTTGTCATAGCAACCCTGGCACAGAAGATCTATATTTACACCTTTTAAAAGAAACCCTGCCCTGGCGCTCCGCAAAAATTGGAAAAGATTTTTTCGAACAAGAGAAACTTCTGTCTATTGATTGACAGCACAGGTCAAAATTAACGAGAGATGTTCGGCACTGCTAATAGTCTCCGCATTTAAATCGTGGGTGATTGATATATATATTATATACATAATTATGTTATGTACAAGCAGTGATAGCCTAGTGGCATGGATTTACGCACCAATAGTTTTCTAAATTATGTGCGTATTAAAAAATTATTAACACTTGTTTTAGTGAAGGAAAACATCGTGAGGAAATCTACATACCTCTGAGAGTTCTCCATAATTTTCTTGGAACTGTTTAAAATCTGCCAACCAGCACTTGGCCATCGTGAAAGGTTTAAATTTTATAATTCTATTATTTATACTATATTTCCTAATGAATGGCTCGGGAACCAGTGAAAAACTTGTTTTATATAATTAAGAATTCAATATAAGTTTCTTTAAGCTCTAGTGTCTGGTACACGGTGTGGCAACGTCGCGCCACAAAAACGACCCGTGCTGGCAACGTCGTATTAATATCTGTGGGTGCATTTCCTCGGATGCAATTTTTGAATACTCATAAACTCTCTTTAAGTTTAGAATTTTCTATCAACAGGCTGGAGTATGAGAGTTGTTGTTGTAGAAAATATATGTTACAATCGTATGTGTTAGGGTGTCATGGGAAGTCATATAAATCAATCTTCTTTCATGGACATGATCACTATTTCAACGCTAGGGTCTAATTATTCAAGACGAATAGAGTCTAGGGCCAATGTCCACCAAGTTTGCCAAGTATGAAAGCTATCAGGAATTCCTTCTTGGTATGGAGATTTTCAATTACGTTTCATTATGAGTTAAAACTCATAACCAAAATTTTGAATGAATTGGGTACTCACGTATTGTTTTATTAGTACAGCGATGTGTTTGTCAGCCTTCATCTGACTTGTGTAGCTGTGACCACGATTTAAGTAAATAGGTCGAAAAAATTTCGTACAAATAAAATCAAGAGTATATCATAGCAACATAATTTCAATCTTTATATGACATAATTTATGATATGTGACGAAATCTTATAATAATTGACGAAACTAATGTTTATAATTACATTCTAATAACGCTGACATGTTCAAAATTAATTTACAATTGAAATGTTTAATACTATTAATATAAATAATTAATTAATTCTAATTTTGTTAATTTTGATCGAGTCGAGTTAAAATAAAAAAACATTATTATGACATTGCTACATCCTTACAGGGTCTCATGCTGAGCTACTAGTTTATAAGAACATCTAAAGTAAAGTGACGCATGATGCAATAAATAAATTATTATGATTAAATATTATCAATATTATTTTATTTAAAGGGATTTGCCGAAAAATTGGGAGCCTAAGTGCTTCACGAGCTCAACGAAAAAACAAAGAAAGTCGCCTTCAAATTGCTTCATAGCACCTCGCCCCCATCGAGCAACACGCGGTCATAAAGAGCGCTTTTTTTACCGAGTCATCACTGAAGATGAGAAATGGTGCCTCTAAATAAATATGAAGCAAAGGAGTGGGTGACTCTAGGAAATACGCCAAAGCCGAGAGTTAAGCTGGACCTATATCTGAAGAAGATCTTAATAGGTGTTGGATGGGCATGGTGCACTGGGAAATGCTCGAAAAGAATGCCATGGTCAATATGGAGTTACATTGCCCAGTTACGCGTGAATGGGGCTATTCGAGAGAAAAGACCTGATTGACCTGGTCAAACGATGCTTCTTCACTACAACGCCAGGCCCCATATTGTACAAATCGTCAAAGCCAAAAAAAATATTCGGAAGAAAAATTATAAAATCGTAAAATGACTAAATATGTAAATTCTAGGCCCAACGAATTTCTATTTTTTTTCCAAATTATTTTTTAGCTTTCAGTCCTTCATCTATATCTTTATTATCCTTTTTTTTTCAATAAAACCGTTTAACCTCAAAACCTTTTTTTTATTTTCAAGTTCTTTCGTTTTCTAATTTTTCTTCGTGCATATTAACTACTAGTAAGCCCTATCTTTTGATAATCATATCGATGTAGTTGTGACAAAATATGTAATCCGTCACTTTGTAGTGGCGGCCATCTTGGATTTCCACCTTTATCAAAGTGTACTACAATTCTACTTGTTAAGCCCTTTCATTTGATACCCATATCGAGGTAGTTATGACAAAATATGTAATCCGCCATTTTATAGCGCGGCCATCTTGGATTTCCATCTCTTTCAAAGTGTACTACTATTCTACTTGCCAAGCCCTTTCATTTGATACCCATATCGAGGTAGGTATGACAAATATGTAATCCGCCATTTTATAGCGCGGCCATCTTGGATTTCCATCTTTTTCAAAGTGTACTACTATTCTACTTGCCAAGCCCTTTCATTTGCTACGCATATCGAGGTAGTTATGACAAAATATGTAATCGCCATTTTAAAGCGGCCGCCATTTTAGATTTAAAACCTTTTTCAAAGTTTACTACTATTCTACTTGTCAAGCCCTTTCATTTGATACCCATATCGATATAGTTGCGGTAATGTCTAAGGCTTCGCCAATGCCAGACACTGTAAATATTTCAGAATAAAGGTTCTTTATATTTTTAATATTAGGATAAAACTATGTTTATATAATATTTATAAAACTATCTACTGAATAAGGTTTAATTTAATGTCGACGCGTAGTTTACCCTTTTATATACATGGCTATAAACCCGCATAACGATTAACTACGTAATTTATACCTTACGACTTAAGATAAAAGAAATAAGGACGGAACGAGAACTGCTGTGAAACTAGTGCGTTTTGGTTTAAATGGGAAAGTCAGGTTACGCTTTTACACACCGCGTTTCTGTCGCCTTCAGGATCAAAAGTATATAATAGGTTGGTATATAAATACTTTAAATAGATCTATTTGAGTCCATATGACTCATACAGTGTAGTACCTGCTACAGAATACCGATTAGATCATTTAGATAACTCACCAAATTATATAACTGTAATAATAATATACTATGAATTTTTAATGTAGGTGACATTTCTGTAAAAGCAATATGAAGGAAAAACATGTATATATTTAAAATCCTCAGTTCTTAAGCATCAATAAGCATTGGATTCCTAAATTTCCTAAAATATCACATATTTTATAACGAGAACTGAATTTTTACACTCTTACAAAACAATTTTATAAGTAAACTGGAAGCAATTGGAAAGCGACCTCGTCCTATTAGGAATAAGAATCGCATTAAGTCTTAAGACCGGTATTAAATTGACCCAAGAACGGGGTATGAAATTGAAACTTTAAAAGGAGATCCTTAGAAACAACTGTATAATCAGCTTTGCGCCGATTAATATCATCGTGGCCAGCGGCTCCGTCGATATTGCGAACACAAAGAACTAAATTATTTCCTCCATTTCTTCAATCTCATTGTTTTAGACGCTCGTACAACAACCATCTTTCTGTCGTCTTTCAAAATAATTGAAAACTTTTCTTCATTCCTGAACATACATTTCGATTAAAGATATTAATATAGTGATATATTTTGTATTCATTAAATACATAGGAACACTTGCGTGAAGTTTGTATTATTAATAATTTTACTGGGCCTTAGTTTTGGTTTAAAAAATAATAACACCTTCACTAGGAGCTGCCGTGTGCTGTTGGCATAGATTAACGTTATAATAACGGAAACTACAAAAACCCAAGAAAAACAGAAATGTTTGCTACGGCTGTTAGTATTGGTTTCCTCTCTATTAACATACCGAGATATTATAATGACTAGTCTAGACTCAGATCATTATTCTTCTACATAAATTATACTTTATCTAATTTTGGTTAGGAAAAATAATTCATAATGAGTTTGAAAATAACAAAACCCACCTGCAATGAAATATCATCATGTCGTAAAAATAATTCTAAGAATATATCGACGGTATTGTACTATGCTACCGATACAGTACGTCGATACGTTCTTAAGGCGAGCCATAAACTCAAATTTACCATTCAAATAACAGTTGAAAATAGTCGAACGCGTTCGCGAAACGCTAGTCAACATTGGTACCGTGCCAAACTATGCATGCAAGGGTAATGTAATTGTTTGCTGCGACGTCTAATGTACCCATAACGACGGAGATAGCATCAGAAAACTACCAAAGAATTTACAAAAATATTATCCTTATCCATAATCCAAGAACGCTTGAAAGTATACGCAGGAACCAATACAAGTTCTACATGAACAAACATTTAGATGGAAACAGCAAACAGAAATGGCCCACCTTATCCATAACTCATAAAAATGAACGAGCGGACCAAAGAGTGACTAGTAAACAAACACGCGCCGACAAACAAACAAACAACTGTACCTTGGTATAGATTGTACTCGCTTTTCATTTTGCCGGCTACACCACTACGAATTACAGTAAACATAACAATGCCTTTATTACAATAACACATTTTATTTCTTTCATGTTAGCTGATTAATACAGGATTATAAGTCAACAACATGCTACATGTTTTAACCAAAGGCACGAAATTTTAAACACAACGCTGTTTAGAAAATTTTATTGAATTAAACATGTTTTTAAGTTAACAGCCAGCAAACGAGCATACGGGTCACCTGATGGCAAGCGATCGCAGTTGCCCATGGACGTCTGTCATCAAAGCCATCCACATCATGCGTTGCCGGCCAAGACGGAGCGCTTCGACTTCTTCGACACAGCATGACACACCGAGACTTCACGATTGATTTTAGAAGGAGAATGGTAAACGATTTAGGAATCCAGGCAGGTCCAAGACTTTACCACCATAAAGTACATAATTATTTTTGATTTGAATAGCCTAACAAAGAAATTATATTAATAAAAATAACAATAATAAAATACAAAGCAATATAAAGCACAGTTTATGTAAGACATTGTCAGTCTCTGTCGGTGCAAGCAAAGACTGACGAGGCATTTTCATTAGGTACATTGCAGTAAAAACTTGATAAAGTTTACTAAAGAATTTCTAATTAGAAAATTTACCTCTTCACGACATAGCAATATTTCAGGCACGTGAAGGTATTTCCAATAAAGGACTTTGCCAAGTCATAATTCTCGAAAGTAACGTGTAATGAGATGAAGATATTACAACATTCTTATAAGATTGCATCCGGTAGATTTATTTTACTGAGCACATGTAATACAAGGGTTAAAGGGAATCTATTTTACTCTACTGGCAATTTCTTTTCATTTTTCATCAGCTTTGCATGTTGAAGGCCGTCCATTAAACTGTGAACTGGTATGCTTTTCTTTTCTTTCTTTCTTATGCATTTTACTTTCATATCAGGCAATCAATACAATACAACATGATCAATGATGCCCAGTTGTTTTAACATTGATATCCTGTATAAAGTCCGTGTACTTTTCCAAGTTATTAAAAATGAATTATCACTTGTTTCGGCGAAGTGAAACTACTTGCACAAACACGCAAACTTGAGAGGTTTTATAATGGTCTCGAAGGTATGTAAAGTTTACCAATGAACACTTGGCCAACGTGGAGGACAATGGTCTTAAATCCTCTTAAAGCGAGCGGAAACCCAAGACCATCAACGAGTTGTGATAATGATAAACGAGCAAAACAGTTTAAATAAAAATAAATAACTGTTCAAGTTACAATTTGGATAATAAATAGCGTAACTGGATTCCTAATCCCACCGTATTCGTAGAGCCGAGAAACGTTTGTGAATATCGCATAAATTTAACTTGGAATGTAAGTCGAGGGGCATTAAGAAAATATAGATTACAAGTATAGAACGTAAAAATGGTCTAGCGACGGTTACGTGCCGTTAAATGTATTGGCACCTAATGTATGCACCGCGTGTTCAAAATTTATTACATTTATTTCCTTTTTACTTATTTGAAATATGCGTTGAAAAGTTTTTGTTAATACTTCGCTATATTTTTTTATTATTTGAATGAGTAATATATCATTCGCAAGACACAGAATTTTGACATTGCTGCACGGTTCTCCTCCCTCATTAGGAGAGTTTAAGATTATCCACCACTTTCCAAGCGAAAATAAGCAGACACCTTCAAGAACATTTGCCATTGTGCAATGTATAATATAAAACAAAACCGACAACGCATAGGTGATTCGATTGGGTCACCTAGGTAAGATCGAAACTCAAATTATCGATTTTCATTTCAACGAACACCATTGATCGATTTTTCTATTGATCGATGCCATAATAGAACGAAGTTTTAATTCCCCGATGTAACAACTCACCGAAAACCGATTTACAGATGTTTATTTCAAGTACACTACACTTGACCGACTATTCATTTTGTCGAATGTAACATTTTACCGATAAATCGAGTTAAGCTTTATGAAAAAAGGAAAGATTATATAGTAAAACTAGCTGACCCCGCAAACTTCGTTTTGCAATACAAATTAAGTGAAAAATTTAGGGTTGGTGATGGAAGGGTAAAAATTAAAGGTTGTATGTATTTTTAAATACCACATCATAAAAAAAATGTTTGGGGTGAAGAACCCTTATCACGTAGGGGTATAAAAAATAGTTTCCCACTCCAAATTTTTATTTTTTGAAGAACAAATTTTTTTCATTAATTTTATAGGATGTGGCATCAAAAATACATACATACCTTAATTTTCACCCTTCTATCACCAACACCTTTTTTATAATTTAATCATTCATAATTGGCAAAACGGGGTTTGCGGGGTCAACTAGTATACCCATAAAATTTCATAAAAATCCGTAGACCCGTTTCGGAGGAGTTTGGCAACTAACACTGTGACACAAGAATTTTATATATATAGATAAGAATTGCTCGTATAAAGGTATAAGATATAATACAATTACTGCACAGATCTACTCGATTTATGGGTAAAATGTTACATTCGACAAAATGAATAGTCGGTCAAGTGTAGTGTACTTGAAATATACATCTGTAAATCGGTTTTCGGTGAGTTGTTACATCGGTGAATTAAAACTTCGTTCTATTATGGCATCGATCAATAGAGAAATCGATCAATGGTGTTCGTTGAAATAAAAATCGATAATTTGAGTTTCGATCTTACCTAGGTGACCCCTTCTGATACAGGCATGGTGTGTCTACATATAAGTAATTTTGTCCACAAGGCGACTTATTTGTTATAAACAGATAGGTATATAAATCGGTGAACATTTGGAGTAATACTTATGCTACTTATGTATCACTGAAACATGCTATTTTTGGTTGCCTCATTAATAAACTCTGCAAGATTTTATTTAAACATTTGTCTTAGCCATTTTCCCAGTATTACAGTGTTATTTTTAGCTTTATTATCAATGCAAAGACACGTTGACGATATTTTCCCCAAATTTTCCGCAAATTTTCTTTGACAGCGTCGACTGTTTTATTAAGGAGATGTATCGTGTTTACCAAGCGATTTTCTGTTATGCTTTAGGTCTCGATAATTCCCTTGATGAGCAAACGAAGACTGTATTTTAATGCTATTATGGATGTTTCACATATTACGTGTATTGATTCATAGAGTACGAAACATTATTTTGTTAGCTCTATGGGTGTTGTAAGCGATTGAGGGTAGGGATTAGGGTTTAGGTTAGGATTAGGGTTGTTTTTCCTATTTTAGTTGGTTGTTTCTGATGAACATTTCTGTTGGCCCTAACGGCTCCTTACAGGTTCACTCGGGCAGTCATTTTGGTTACGATTACATTAAGCATGACATTCGGTACAAACTGTTCGCGTTTGATCCGAGGGACAAGCATGGGTTGTCTACTATAAAGGACAGAAAACATTCTCTGTCAAATCTTATGAACTCATCGGTTCATTAATGGTAGAAAATCCCGCCATACAACGACCTTCACCGAACGTGTAATGGATGGTTTTTTATATCAAATGAAATAGGTTAAGAAATATAATGAAATAAAAAATGGGTTGCCTAAAAACATTCTGTCCTGAGTAAGATTAAGTAACAATTAGGACTTTTTTAAACATTTGATAAATAGAAAAATTCCATACTGATTGAAGGTCTGAAGTGGAATATGGAAACGTCAGGTCGCCAATTTTATTAATTCTCAAAAATATTCTTCCATTACCCGTTCGGTGAAGGCTAGATTACATTCTACATATATGTTTGATATTAAGAGAAAAAATTAAGTTCAGGTTTTATATTGACTATAAAAGTAGACATTGTACATTAGTCAGTAGTTACGTGACTTATTAGCAGGAAGTATCGTGATCGACGAAATTTTGCGAACATGATCTAGCAGTGGCACAACGCTACATGTTAATTTGCTAACTTGATTTGCAACTCTGAACTGTCCTTTAATAAACTACCTACGTATTAATAATACCTATCTGTAGAGCATTAAGTTGTAGATATCGGTTTGAACTTTAAAATAATATTGTTGAATACTTTACACATTTATTTATTAAGCAATACCAGATAACTAAGAGTCAATCTCTGTCGCTTTTCCTGTTACTACTGTCTTGGAAAGAGACTTTATACCACAAAACAGAAAAAAACAAATAGGTTCGCCCGCGTTTATTGTCAACGTTATTTATATATTTTAACTTTGTCAAAAAAAATTTGAAGATATATTATCTTCTTGCGTCACGTCTTATTTTTTGCCACATGCCATATGAAAAAAATATTAGGTTCTCATTTTATTTATTTATTGAATATAGAATTTTATTATTAAAATTATAGGTTGTTCAACGATAACGGGCGTTTTAAACATTTTGAAAATTGTTATATAGTTTCTGTTATACATGTCAAAACATATTTTTCTTTTTTTTTTCCGGAACCGCATCACGCGATAACCATTGGCAAAATTTAAATGGTAGGTACTTTGTTATTTACGTATATTATGAGTCATTAACTATATATAATACTTCTCATTCCATGATATAGATATGTTCCCTTATGGTAACAGATAAAAAAAAGTACGTATAGAATTTCTGTGGTACGTAAGTAGAAGTTTGACTGATTTTGACTAATTTTTTTTTACCTTTAAAAACCACCGGTGACATGATAACTCACGGTTTGAATATGATTAGTATGGTATCAATAAAATGTAATACATAGATAAGTTTTTGTTACCAGGACGAGTTACTAGTCTAAAACAACCAAACAGCGAAACTCAGAAAACATATTGCTGTACATACCTATATTATGGCGTAACCGGGACGTGATAAGTAACATTCAATAAAGCATGTTCCTCGCTTATACGAAATTTTATTTACGTGTGTTTATCAACCTTGAAAACCCATTTCAAAAGTAATGAATTCATCATATCAGACTCTTTTCACTAGATGTCACTAGTACACATTTTACAAACGAAAACCCAGTAGCTGTCATCGTACAAAAACATGGCGATTATGAAAGAAAAATGCAAGGAATCTGCAATCTAATTTTGGGCCGGTTCGTTATTATGGTATACTTAATTAATAACAATAATAATGAATCCCAGATGACAGTATTCATTTAATTTATATTTCTTCCGCAGAATATAATGAATACCCTGTAACACTGAAAAGGTGATATTCGAGGCGCGAAAATTGCGATATAATTCAAGTATTTTTTTTTTGTAATATACGATTCATACAACTTCAACAATTCTTGATACTAACTAACATATTTTATCTCATCGCCGAACAGTGTGAAACTCCGAGATTGCAAATAGAAATTTTGGAAAACTACGAGAAAAGATGGCTAATATTTTTTTCAAATCCTCTGTTCGCTCTCTTTTGTCTACGCATGCCTCAATGAGCGACGGAAAGCGATGCGTCTATGGACATACGGAAAATACTTTTCACGCGGGAAAAAGTCCATATATGCGTGAAACTTGCATTGCAAATACTGTCAGTTTGCAACTAACCGTTGGCGAGAGGAGACGCATTTAAAATTACAAACATGCGGGCAATATACCGCGTAATATTTTCGTAATGTCAATATAAGTGACCTTAATTTAATACAAATTATGTGATATATAAACTATATTTAATTAGAATTAATTATTTCGCTGTGATATTGTGTCGGAATATTTTTATAAGTGTATTTAAAAAAGACATTAATTTCTACACGATGGCAGATGACAAGTGAGTAAATTAATGATGATTATTCAAGTTTCGCAAAACACAAACTTAAATAGAAGTATTATTATTAAATTCATTATTACTCAATCGCAAATTAATAGCTACGTATCTGAGTAGGCAATGTTTATTCACAAGTCTAAATGCTTTACAATTTACATTTCACTTAAGTTGTTTGTTATCAAGATAATATATTGGCATTTATTCTACATTGGAATTAAATATTGTTTGTATAAATTGTTTATATTAAACGCGTAGGTACTGAATTAATGAATCTATAATGAAGCAAACAATAGGTGATTTAATTGTGTACGATTATAGTATAAATGTTCTATTTTTGAATTTAGAATACTGTGTACTTTGATCGTATCTGATTTAAAAATAGAACACGTAATACGAATTTATGTGGTCATCAAATAACCACAATTATCAAGAAGAAAAATAAATGTTTGTCATTCGCATTAAAAATGTGAAAGTATAAGAAACCATGTGATAAAACCGTGCTGTATGTATATAGGTCATTTTAGTTAAAATAGAACATGTTGCGTAAAACCCAACGCGCTATGGTGTCAGCTTTTTCCGCGTTAACTGTGGGAATATAGAATATTTGATAAAACCCCAAAAAATATTATTAAAATAGCTATTAATTAAAATAAATGCGTTATCTTTATAATTAACTTGACGCATAAGGTGGAGTTCTCTTCTGCCGACTTACGATAGGGCCGGGCCATATTAAGCATTTAACACTTATCTTAACATTATAATGTATAAAAACAATGGTAGCTAGTGGTTTGAAAATCGGTCTCCCGCAAAAACGACCGGGTTCAATTCTTGCACGCATCTCAAAATTTTCAAATAAGGAAAGGGAACCTGTATTTCTGATTGTCGTCCATAACTTTCTCGAAAGAGTGTCTATCTGGCCCGAGCCGTGAGCCAAATATCAAGATATATAAAAGGCTTAACGTTCCTTATTAAAAATGTATCTATTATCTGGATGACCGAACTTTGTTCGGTATATATTTGCGCGTTTTTTGGAAATTAGGTATATTTACCTATTTACCATAATTATATAACTTTTCTGATAACCGACATTAGCATAATAAACGTCAAAACGTATACGTAAATCGAGTATGCATGTGGGTGTCTTAGTGTGTGTAATGATTTATTTATTTATTTAATGTACTTTATAAGCATTATTATTGAAAAATATTAGCGTTCTGCACTTCTCCTACACATAAACTATTAGTGT
>DWPQ01000642.1:0-15147 GCA_018251795.1 Perichares adela | reverse complement strand
ATTTCAATCACTAGATTTGACCCAAATAAATAAAAAAATAAATAAATAAACAGGGCAAGCTAAATAAAACCGTTTAATAAACATGGCAAATTACAGATAAGGGTAATAATGATAAATCGCGAAATATCTGACAATACTATGAACTGGATAAGCAAACTGAAATGATATCAAACATACCTATCTTAATTCGTATGTTACTTTAAATAAGTATGTTATAAATTCACTTATACACACAAACATACCTGTATTCGTCATCAAACCTATTAAATTAGTGTTACTTTGGTTATCTCTATTTCGTTTAAATGGCCTTGGATTTTGGATCTGCGACACCTGTATAATGTATATTAGTAAAGTAAGTCTTTCTTGTAATGTATACAAAAAAGACTTACTTTAAGGAAAGCTGTTATTATAATCTAGATATAAATATGTAATTCCTCTGTATATGTCACCTAAGTCCTCTAAAAGGACTTAACCGTTACAGTTCAGGAAAATGCTGAAAATGGAATTACTTAATACGAATTCTACCGTGTGTTTTTCTACAATTATCGTTCACATAGTACCAAAATTTACAGTTAAATATATAAAGATACATCAAGATTTTTATATTTTATATCGATATCTATACGAATATTACAAAAAGAAAAGATTTGACTGTTTGTTTGTATTGAATAGACTCCGAAACTACTGGACCGATTTGAAAAAATCTTTTATCATTAGAAGTAGACATTATCCATGATGAACATAGCCTACTTTTTACCGCGGTAAAATGCTTCATTCCCCCGGGAAAACGGGCAATAGTTACAAATAATTTACATAAAATAACGTTTGCGGGGTCAGTTAATTTCGAATAAATTGCAGTCCATTCATGGCTTGACATTATAAACTACTATACTACTGTCGCTAAAGTTACGGCTAATTATCTCTGTCAAAGGCACGCTCCTATAAAAGGAAGGCCTTACAATAACGGACAGCGTTGGTAATTAATTATTCAGTTTTGATTCGACACTGATAAGTAGGTACTGTGCTAACAGTGCCGTGTTTACAGCTTTTATTCATACGTAAGGACTATTTGTATCGAACCAAGAGCGATCATGTTTGTTTGTTTCTGATGGAAATTCTGCTGTTGGCCCTAGCGGCCTTTACAGCTTCACGCGGACAGAAAGAGCGATCATGTAACGTATAATACGTACGGGATGTTCTGTTGCGTTAAATGATCCAAGATTTTGTTTCATGCCAGTTTTGTTCTTAATTTTAATAGTTTACAAACAGTTGAAAGAATGATTAGCAGATACACTTAGCAGATAGACTTAGGCAGATTCTACAAAGTAAGCTAGAAATTCCAATAATATAAGGATTCAATAAGAAAACAGATGTTTCTACAGGTTGCGTTATACGAAATTCTCATTAAGTATTATTACAAAACGAGTTGGATGAACTACGAACATCTTGCATTAACGAATATACGGTATATCGTCGACGCCATATGGTATTGTAATCAATTGCAATGAATGACGTCATCCGATGAAGAGATCGTGTATCGCTAATGGCCGTTGAATTAAAATTAGTTATCTGTTGTGTTTGCATACAACATTATTATACAACCAATTTGTTTAACAACTTTATTTTCCTTACAAAACAACCTTCACTGTTCAACAAAACTAAATATTTAATTTACGGTCATAATCCACTTAGCTGGTCTATGGCCTATAAAAATTTCATAAACAACAACAAACAAAATTTCTCTAAATATTTCATTATGGTTACGTAAAATGTATTTCTCGCGTTTTAAAATATATTAAATGTTAATGTTAACGTTGAAAATCGATTATCACTTGCTTCTTGAGGGAAAACATCAAGAAGATCGCATATTTAAGAGTTATCCAAAATATTCTCTAAGTTATGTGACATCTCCCAATACGCCACTTGATTAGCGTGGTGGACTATAGACTTAAACGCTCTCAATGGGATATTAGACCCGAGCAAGCAGCAGAACTCAATTCTCAACAACCCATAATTGTCCCACTGCTGGGCTCGGGTCTCCTCTCATACTGAGAGGGTTTAAGACCATAGTTCGCCACGCTGGCCAAGTGCGGGTTGGAAGACAATTGAAAGAAAGAAGGGCAGCAGAACAATTGTTACAATAATTACAATGACGAGTAATATTTTTCAAAAAACATTTTGCTACGTAATCATTTCGGTTACCCTGTAGATTTACCAAATATAAATCGACTACATAAAACGCAACCTTTCAATTCTGCAATAGACACGGCGTACCTTTTCTAACAATTACGCCTAATCCCTCCGTCAATATTATCGTATTGATTCGCACAACAGAAAGAGCAAAATAAAATTCGACTAACTTTGTTTGGACCTTTTAGCCCGTTCAATGTAAAAGGGCGAATGAGGCTGCTATAACAAGATTAATTCTCAACGTCGAGTTGGTAGTCCAAACATAGACCTATTTGCTTCTTCCACAAAAAGTTTGCTCAGTGAATAGCCATTAAACAGAGCGTAACGACTACATTTATCATAAACTTTCGTCTTTAAATTTACCTCAAAGCCCACGTCTGTGGTAATGTATGTTTTTTTGAAATATGATCAAAGTTATCTATATATATTATCGACTGATACTAAACTATAGTAATTATACTCTAATACATATATCATCATAACTTGCAACTGGTCTCCCTCTCAGGTATTCTCGAAGGTGCGTGAAGTCTGTCAATCTACGATTGGCCAGCGTAGTGGATCTCTCATGTTGTGACGAACCGGTTGGACGAACTACGCGACAAATGTTTCGCAAAGAATATCAGGGCAATTGCTGAGTGCAACCTGTTTAATCAGGGCTTACCTTGATCATAATACCTAGTTACTTTCTTATTTTTGTATACGTTTAATCTTAACTTTGTTACAGTTCCTAAGCAATTATTGGAATAAACCTTGCCCTTCTTTCTTTCATTCTGTATTTCTTTCTTTTTCAACAAATATTATAAAAGTGTTCTGATAAATCATAGTCAAAAAATAAATATTGATACAACGATCTCCTAAATTGAAATTATTTAATTGATCACTGAGTACTTCTCCAACGCGCTGCTTCTAACTGCATATTTCTGCTGCTAAACAGATACTATTCGTAACAATTATACTACTTGATTCATAGATAAAATTGCAATTAAATAATATGTACTTGCAATTGTATCTATGAATCAACAAAAGAGATGATGAACGTTGTACTTTCCCACAGTCTGCATCACTCGGTCAGGCGGCACGCCCCGAGCAAAATTGTTGCCTCCGCCAATTGCGGCCAAAAAACGTGAACTATTTACCAACCCGTTACGATGACGGTATTATGACATAGATCCTTACGACTTGCATGGTTACGGCAGTGGTACTTACTGCATTATATGATTTATTTTCTTATCATAATTATCGCATATAGTACTTATCATTTATTCGCTTCACTGACCACAAATTAATTGCGGTTAAACTGCGCTAATCTCAGAATTTCTAGTTGTGTATGTATTGCGTAGGTTAGTTCCATAAGCATTCATACGTAACATGGAATTTCGGTCAAATAATTACGGTATCGAATGAAACAATAAAATAAAATGGACTTAATTCGATTTTTTTAAATCAATCAGCAAACAAATTTTAATCGATTCATCGGAAATAATTCACTAACTAGACACTGAAATGAATCTAAATACACACAATACTAGTACTTCTAAAATTTTCCAAATCTTGAATCGCCAAGTGATAAATCCAAAATATGAGTATCGTAAATGATTGATTGGTAACTTTATATTGCTCATATCAAATCATTTATTCCCCGTCATTTTGACAAAGCGATGGTCGCACAAGTCCACTTGACCGATGAATGCCCTCCGCTGACTCCGCACCCAATATGATCTTACGAACATGGTACCACATGAGTGCAAACGAAACGATAACTTGCGCATACTACACTACACTCGAAATACCACTTTATTAACACACAGGAGAAGAATTAAAGTATATATAGAACAGTTTTCAAGCATGTACTTGGAGGGCAGAGAAGACTTACCGAAGAGAAATGGATTGTACGAATGAAAGGGCTACGGAGAGAGCTGAATTAACGCATGACAAAATTGATTTGAATGCTAGAAAATAGATATAGTGATGATCCCAGCAAACGGAATAAAATCAAAAGAATGATGATGATGGAAAAAGGAAATTATAAAAAAAATCTAATCGGACTCTCACTGGATCCGTACTACACTGTACGTTTCCTGTTTAAAATACCGGGGTTCGGATGAATACCCATTCTCTGTTTATTTTGCCCAGTGACATCCAATAGGAGGGGGATCTAGTAAAATAACGTCGTACATTGTTTTACTAAAAACGGATGAGCTGCAGGTGAGGTTGACTCGGGACACAAAAAAGCAAGACCTATGGGTCTAGAAAAGTTTGGGCAAAACTATTCTCTTGGACCATAGTCCAAGAGAATAGTTTTGACAAATTTTTTAACTTAACTTAATTGACTGCTATAAAATATATCGGTACAAATTGATTAGTAAGTAGATTAAATACTATAAGCATTCTCCACAAACTATCGGGCCAAAAAGGTAAGTAGGTATTCGAAAAAAAAGAAACACACACCTCTCACCTATACGTACGTACGTATATCCTATGCCCTTAGCCGGTATAGAAAACAAATTCCACAGTTCAAACAGCGCCCACAAGAAAGCATGCATCGAATAGGCCGATGTAATCCGAAACTACATATCAACGTAGAACGTGGTAGCGGTCGGTCAAACCTGTTCGTATTGCAAGTTTCTTGCGCCGGTCAATGCTTCGATTATAATCTTTGCGCTGGTAATGAATGGCCGTACATCCTTTAGAGGCATGGGAATAAAAAGTACATGGGAACCTAAAGTAAAGGGCGGGATACTGGTTTTACTAGTGATAGAAATAACCCAAGAACGTTTATATTTGGTCCGTTTTGCTGGCTACAGTAGTATACTTATTTGTAAGTGCAATGCAATAAATTGATAATGAAGGTTTTTTGTCTTCCTGACGATGTATCGCATGAAAATGTATTAAGCGATCTGTAAAACTAAATTCAAAAGCATTCAAGCATGTTTTTATTACACATAAAAAAAATCTTATACATTTTTACAAGCACGGAGAAGATTCGAGAACTTTGGTGAACTTTGAGTTTAACATTCATAGATAATTGTTATCAATTACATACATTTAGTCCCGGGAAAAGGGACGCGGGGTCGCCAGCGGTCAGCGCTGGGGCAACTGACCGGTCATGGTCATTTTGTGATCTCGAAATGACGGGAGCTTAGCGTTCAAGATGCTTTAAAATTGTGGTAAAAGCTGAAGGTGATTATCAAAAGTTCCTACGCGTCAGGCAACCAGGACATTACCATACATACCGGAACTTCCCCACAAACGCCGTAGGCTATTTGGGGCATTAGTAGAAAAAATCTTACATTTTGTCAATCTTTCGAAGAACAAAACAGAATAATAATAAAAATCCATAATAGCTATAAAACATAAGGAATAGCTATTATTGCGCGTGTCTATCGGTCTGTCTGTTAACCCCAATTTTCTCCACATCTTCTAGAATGAATAATTTATTTGCTCGACACAGCGTTAGGTTATCCAATAAGGAATTATTTAATTTATTGGTACAGAAATATAATCGTACTTTCGTGTCTTTAACAGCAACCGAAAATTCACGTAAATTCACGTAAGTTTATTTCGCTTGGTATTATTAATTCAAATACGAGTGTCTTTTAATTCATTCGACAGTCATCATCTATTTTAATTGAACGCAGAACTGACAAACATTCTGTCTTTTTCAAAATGGCCAGTTGAAGTGTTTTACTTACTACTTTTTTACTGCGTGCCTCAGCACGAAACGTATACAAACAAGGCGCCTTCAAACTTAAATTTGCTACAAAACTATCACCAGTTTTCTGTCGAGCAAGGAATAATTACGGTTAATCGCTTCGATAAAATTCAGTTACATAACATCGTGGATTTCATACACATCCATCGATGGTTATCAAAATTACTGCGTGATCAGAGTTCGTTTCAACAGACTTCAACATATTTTTTTGCTTGTTACATACGAAGTCTTCCTAAAAGTCAATTCCATATAGGATTTGTAACACTAAGAATCGGCGGGAACACGCGTAGGTGTTGCGTTGCGTTCCTATTCAGGCGGGTCACGTCTAGTTACAGCTATTTTAGTTTAAATTAGGTTGTTCGTCAGTAGCGGACAAAAGAAATAGATGACGGAACTGAAACTGATGTTAAGCTTTCACAGCCCTTGGATGTCTGTGACACCTAAGACCTGACCGACGCCGCGACGCAATGCCGGTCAAGACGGAAGCGGAATATTTGTTACTGGCTCTCCAATTAATTTCTAAGACACACGTAATTGTGTGCAGGATCTGCATTTCAGATCGCCGACATTCAAACCATTAAGCGATTACTAGTGGTCGACTAAAAATTCGCAAAGTTAGAACTAGTTCCACCATGGAACAAATTAAACGGAAATATCTTGAGGCAATTCTCATAAGGCTGACCTCCGACGGACTGCAGGTTACTGCCCTTTTAAAATGTATCACGAACGTATATTAGCAGCATTGCATTGGTACCTTTGTAAACTCATCTACTTATTTCAGTATTACAGACATACAAAGTATAAAAAATACTAGCAGAAACGGCAGACGTTTCCGTTACCAGAAAATCGAAAAAAAACCGGCTCTAATTGCATCTTGCACCTATCCAGTAATCGGTCCGTTTATGAGTTAGATGACAAACACACATACAAAAGAATTGTATGACATATCTATACTAATATATAAAGCTGAAGAGTTTGTTTGTTTGTTTGAACGCGCTAATCTCAGGAACTACAGGACCGATTTGAAAAATTCTTTCGGTGTAAGATAGTCCGCTAATCGAGGAAGATTATAGGCTTTATAACATCACGCTGCAACTATTAGGAGCGAAGAAATAATTCAAAATGTGAAAAATGGCGAAACAACGTTAGCGGGGTCAGCTAGTATAAGATATACATCCGTAGAAACGAATGTATAAAGTGAACCGCGGAGGATCGTCACGGCCTCAATTCATGCGGATGAAACCTATAATCGACTTACTATGTGTGTCACCGCTACCCGTACGAGCCCGCACATAACCTAACGTTCCACGAGTGAAATTTAACACTAAAATGTTACGACAATTCTTTACATATCCAGACCCCACCGAATACATGCGTATAGACATTAATTCTATTCTGTTATTTTTACAATTTCCAATTATGTTTATTCTATGCATACAAATTCTAACGTTGGGCTCAAATGGGATAAAGTCGTAATAACTCCTTGTTTGGCTTATTTCAGCTATGACAGTACTACGTATTACGATGTTACTTGACTAGAAAGTGTGTAAAAATACTCGGCAAATATAACGTAGTATGATGATTAACTTATTGGAAAAGGTCAAAGTAATATAATGCTTAGCAAAAAATCTGTTATCATTAATATGGGTACGCAATTATTTTTTTTATTTTTAAATAGTAAAATATGACTCATTCCAATCCTCGAAACAGGCAAAAAGCAAGAATCGTTTTTCTGTATTTCTGCTGTCGTGTACCTCCTGCGTTATTCGTTTGAAACGTCAATCCGCTGGTTCATCCTACAACATGATAACAATTTCCCTTTCGTTATATCAGAATGTAGCAAGAGTTAATCAATATCGGAAGTCGGTCGGTCACGTACAGATAATTTACAATGTGAGGATGGCAAACACTAAATATGCGACGTCATTATTGTTGTTACCTTGACATAGTATTGTGTCAAACAAACTCTTTATACAATCTGCTCACAGTGATGTATAAATTATGTATAATTGTGTGATGTGTTCAGGATTAGAAGCGCTCTCGAAACTTAACGTTTTGGGAAGAGCATCGGAAGTAAGCGCATAAATATTATTAAAAAGACAATGAATGACACAACCATTAGTAGTCAAACATGTGTTGAAATGAATTTGAAATTTTGCACAAAGTTTATATTTAAGACAAATTTAAATTAAAATGGCTCCATCGAGTTCATTTCATGGTGAAAATGGCAGGTGAATTATAATAGCAATGCGATTACGATGATGAAGTAATCCATTGTCTAGACAGCGTCGGCTTTTTTCTGCCATCGAATGCGATGGACTTACTGTAAAGTTTTTACACTGTGGTATAGTATTGTGTCATGGTAATTGCTATGCGCTTCCAAATGACAAATTTATGTACAAACGCAATGTTTACTGCACATTGTTGAAGCAAATATATTATTCGAGCAATGTAGGTATTATGTGGGTGTTTATTATAATAAGTCCGGCCCAATGGCACAATTGCTTCCCTTTGTTGAAGATGTGTATAAATAATAAAAGAAAAAGTTATAAATAAAAATTATATCCTACAATAAGATGTTATTTAAAATTTACAGATTTACTGCAACATCTATTATTTCGTTTGAAAACTTAAGTCACTAAAAAATAGTCTTACGACAAAGAGAGCGCTATATAGGTATTACTAAGCGATTTAATATGGACTGAGATTTCGACTTAAGGGTAAGTACTTCGCATTTGTTACTACAGGTACCTACTGAGCTATGTATAAAAAATCACATTTCCATAGGTTGTTTAACTTCATGGTTTGGCGCAGCAAGCCAATGTAAATTTTGATATTGTTTAAATGTTTCCATTAAATTTGTGAAGATATATTGTTTTGGACTTTCTTCCGATATCAGCTGTTTCCCCTCCGACGTCAGAACTCCTATCTAACGTCCCTGATACAACGCCGTAAAGTACCTACTGAAAGATTACTTTGAATCGTGTTTTGAGGCAACCAAAAATACAAATTCAAATTCATTTATTCATATAGGTATTCTTGATACTCTTATGCACGTCATATTTTGCTTCTACTACCGTTTCGGAAAATTCAAAAACGAAACACATACAAAACAATAATTTGAAATTCATTCCACTTGAGAAATGTCAAATAATTGGTATTGATTATTCACTAGTTTTGCTTTTCACTCTCAGTTTTCATATTGTCCGTATGCCTACTTGGAAATTTATTAATGAAAGTTGTCAATTCGGTTGTAAGTTCATCACTTTCTGTTTCTCTATTAATAATTTGTCGTATTTACATTAACTTGATTACAATATCCATCCCGCTATTTATATAACCAACAATATTTGGAGTTGAACCTTATTGCAATTGGTGTAACGTAAATAATATGATGAATAATAAGTCAAATACTCCATTATTAAAATATTTTCGAAACAAGGTTGTCACATGAAATAATTACATCAAAACACTGTCTAACTAACGTGAACAATCATACAGGCACATGAGTATAGTTCACAAAATCAATTTTAATAAAATTAATGCATAAAAATATCATAAACTCACACACATACAGGTTTTTTATGCCGCTAATATGATTTATTCACTTTTGTATGCAGATACACCGATCCTATATTATTATTCAAAGGGCACGACTGATTATGGCGGTAAAAGAACAAAATAACTAACTAGTAAATAACTTCAAAAAATTTATTGCAACCAACTAAAAAACCCAACATTTTCCCTATACAGAAAGGTGATATTTTTCGACATTAACGCTTCCATGCGGACAGTTTGTTTAAAATCCACAAGAATAGTTATTAGTTCTTTATGACCCATATATCATAGGTTGTTCCGTGAAAAAATATATCGAACAAATGAGCGTGAAAATAGACGTCGAAGGTATAAAATGACGATAGAATATTAATAGTACTCCGACTCCAGAGCGTTAACATATTATGATCAATGTGTGATCGAATCTAAATTTCTAATAACTTTTTAGTACAAATATTTTTGAAGATGCAAATATACGGGCAAGGACTAACTTATAAACAATCTACTTTCAAAGTATTCAATAAGTGTTTATAGCTAACTAATTGCAATAATTATTATCTCTAAACGTCAATAAACTATAGATTTAACATAATTATATGATGGTACTCAACGATCCTATATTATAAATATTGATACCGACGGTGATATTAATACAAATATTGCACTGAGCAATCAAGTAATTTTAAAATTTTACGATACCGTTCAATGGCTATGAACTGTTATCAACAGACAAAATACATTACAGCGGGAAGTACGCTATCATTGGAATATTTAATATATTCTAATAAATATGAAATTTAAAACCATTTCAAATATTGTGTATAATATTTCTCATACTCAATGCTCAGAAAAAAATATGTAGCTTATCCATTATCAGTAATTGACACGCATTAAATGACAAATTTATAATCGCGATAACGAGCATAACGATAAAACGACAATAAAAGTTAAATGCAGACTAACTATCGAACACTAATTATGTATTTGTGACGAGAGATTGAAAGCAATTTAAACCTTATTACTTATAAACACATAGTACAAATTAAAAACTCAACACTATAAAATCCATTTGTTAAATTATGTGCATAAAGTGTGTATCCAAAGCGCAATGAACTAGTAAGCAAAACCCGCTGGACTTGAATACGTACTCTTTTATTTATATCTTCCATAACTAGTTTACTAGCTGGGGCTTCTGGTACTTGCATCTTTACGAACAAGTATAGGAATCGATTGCGAAAATAAAATTAAAAGAATTCTTAAAGGTCAGTGTAATCATGACACTATTTTAAGAACAAGCATTTTTAAACGCTTGATGATCAAACAACCTGTAAAAATAATAAAAATAATCTCTGAGTCTTTTTAAAATATCTCAAGTTGAATTTTCAAAATCAACGTAACCAATACGATATTGAAGCAAAATTTTGGAAAGATTAGAGAAAAAACTTATGATACGAAGGAATGATTAAGAACGATTAGGGACTTAAATAATACTCGCTGATGATTTCACTTTCATCATCACGTTTAACTGCTTCAGTGCTACGTTCAGTTCCCCTCATACAATTTAAGAGATCACAGTTTACCGCGATGAAGCCTTCAAATACCTGCGAAAACATTACAGAGAATTTTGTTCTCAATTACTGGGAAGTAATTCAGGTTTCTTAGCTATTTTAACTTTTCTAACACCTTCAACATATTATGACGACTGCTTGATTGACAATTGTTCCATTCGGGATAGTTTACTCGGGCTACACGGAAGCGCATATGTGATGTGGTTTTACGATCTATCTAATGCAATAAGCCATCGAGTAACCGCATGCACTGAATATGTAAGAAGCATATATAATCATTAAATAATAGACTGATGTTTATCAAAAGCCTTACATAATTATATTGCGTAACAATTGTTCAACTAATTACTTCGAAAAAATAAGAATCGATTCGATATCGGTCACTGCTATTAAGGGACCTATGAATTAAATTCAGTGCAATTTTTTTCAATACTAATATAATTTTCTCACTAACACACCTAAGGAGACTTTCTCCACTCTCAGAATTAAAATCTCCGACACTCTATTTTTAATATAACAATATGCAAATACGTCATATTTAAATATATCTGAGGGAAAATAAGTTCTTGGCATTAACGTTTAATGCTGTAATGACGATCTTTGCTACTCTGTATAACTGTTTTTTTTTTAATAATCAGAAAAGTAACTGTTAATCTTAGGAGATTTCACTACTAAGAAAAATAAGCCTAATTAAACAAGTTTCCTGGGAAAAACGAAAAACAAACTTACAATGTATCTCGAAACTCAGCAAGTGATGAAACGTGAGCACAAACGTGTATAAAGCAACGAAAGTAAATAATAAATGAGTAAATACAGGAAAACTTGTAACCGCAACACGCGATAAAGCCAACGAAACTAGGAATTCGCGGGAACAAAACACATTTACGGGAGCGCCGCTGACCACAAAACGCAAATCGACTCTCGCCCGTGTGGATACACAAGATGTCCTTGTGTTTTTAGTAATGGACCGGACACAATTCTACATGTCAAGGGTCTCATTCGACAGATACATTTATAGTTTGTAAAACAATCGTGGTACTCGAGGCCAACAAAACAGACCAAACCAGTTTACAACGACATACAAGTTGACTTATTACCATTTCACCTGGTGGTATAATTCTATTTGAGTGACATTGAAAAAATGCTCAAAAATAAAAATGCAAAATTAAGCTTTTCGCTAACATTACACACCGTGATCAAGAAAAGTGTCTGTATTTTCGTAGAGGCTGATTTTGTAAATAATTGCGAGAAATAGGATGAATGGCATCAGGAAAAAAACATTAATGGGCCCATTCCTCCAGATTTCCCACGACATCTGTGCCGTGTTTAGCGGAAATTGTTTGTATAATAACAGTCAAGCGCGACAAAAGACACGGTTATGTCACACGTCTAATTAACGGCAGTATCGCGTAATTTGGGCTTCGAAATTGGAGCACATTATTATCCACAGTGATAAATTGTTCACAAGAAGACCAACGCTCAATTCGTGTGCCAACAACAAGGCCACCAATCAATGGGAATTAAGCATACGCGCATCCAGTCGTAATGGAGATTAACGCAATGTGTGGTCCAATCAAATTGCATCAATTTCCCGGAACGCGACAATAATTTCGACGGACACTCCGTACAAAACTGTGGAACCACTGTGAAATTAGCCTATCTGCGGTTTGAGTTCACAAATAACGCAGTACTGCGGATGCCACTACGTGCGTAAGGGTAATAAGACGCATTGCACTGTATAATTAAACACGTTGTCTTAGAGTTGAATTTATGACAATTGTTTAAAAGTGTACCGTAGTTGGATTTCGCTTTTACTACATATGTTGATATTGAATGGGTTAACAAAACCCCAACTGGTGCCGAGCTGACATTTTAGAAATATGGAAGCCGGTATGCATAATTTTGATTGCCTCTTAAACAAAGCGTTGGAATATTAAACCGCGTATATTGTTCTAGTTAGACGACTGACTATTGTTTTATGTCGTTACGAACTTAAGCCGCCCTTAAAGTTTACCAAAACTTTACACTTTACCCGGGATATTAACGTTTTATTAAAGCTTAATAAGAAATAGCCGGATTAAGCCCACTACAACTTTTGGGTAAGAGTGTTCGTTTCATAACTTCGTTAACGACCTATTTAAAATTTTGATGTGGGTCTTACTTCGTTAACATAGAAGCTTAGCAAACATTAGGTGTTGAATGAATGAACGTAGCGGGCCGCGTTGTCTTGTTTATTCAAAGTCGAAGTTTTGTGACAATCTGTTTTGTTTGATATTTATGATTACATAATATTATTTTCTGGTTATGCTAACACAAGTTTGAAAGATAGTAGCAATATTTTATCTCTATTATCTTAAGGTTGATCTTGAACTTCAGATCACAGGGTACACAATAAACACTTTTGTTTCACGCGCAAATAATATTTTGACCGTCAAAACATTTAACATTACATTACAATATTAGTAGGTTAACATTTTCACCAGACACATTGCATTTATAATAAGTTTCGTAAACAATTCACTATTTAGAGGCAAACTCATGACGAAATTGTACACCCGGCAGACTTTGTCCTGCCCTGAAAAGCAAGACTGAACCAGGACAATGTTTTTGTACAACACTGTTTTTATGTATCTCGTAAAATGTTGAACTACTGGGAAGACAAAAGAAAATATGGAAAAAGAAGTAGCCTATTTTAATCCCAAGACCTTTAAGTATCTCCATTTTTAAATTTCATCAGAATCGGTGCACTGGTTTGACCTTGATCACGTCACTTACAGACACACTGACAGACAGAGTTACTATCGCATTTATAATATTAGATGCAAATCAATGCAACTTTTTCGTAGCAAGAATAGTGTTGTAAATAATAATAGTGTTGTTTTAGCAATAGCCGGTACATACACAGCATCAGGCGGGCCTGGTAATAATCGATCACCACTAGATCACCCATAGACATCCGTGACACCAAAGACCATCGACACGTTGCTAGACAATAAGGAAGCGAAAGATCTCCCCAACACTGCAACCGAAACTCATTAAAACATTTCACTGTCGATTTTATAAGGAGGATAACATGATTAATTACAAGTTATAATATAAGAATGCGGAATTGTGTTTTGAGGTTTTTAAGTTTCCTTAAATATTATTTGTTTAATAAGTAGTTTACCTTTACTTGTTTGTTTTATTTTTTTTACAATGTGAAAGGTAGATTGGTATATCTCTCTTAAAAAACTTCATTATCACGCAGTATGAACTAGACGACTTCTTTACCTTTGTCATTTACAATTTCAATATGAAAAACCGCACAACAAACCTCTTTATGATGCAAAAAAAAATACTAGCTACAAATTGCATTGCTGTCACAAATCTGGAGTCTAAATATTATAATACCGTGATTAGGTATAACGATATTGTAAGCCATGGGATATATTTTATCCCAAAGGTATATGCTATAACCCATCAAAGGCTATAACCACATGAAAGAGCAAACCAAATTCACCTCTATGAAAAAGATTTTATTTCTTTTCGTACTTTTTCATTTGAATAGCTTTATTTACTTCCTAGTCGGAACAAGATATATCGCATTCGTCTAAGCTTGTCTCATGTATCTTCGTAGAGACGCCATTTTCCCTGCGCAGGTGATTCTTACAAGCCTTTCTAATAATTTATATTTTCTTTTCATATTATCTATACCTAATAAAAATGTAGTAGATCGCTACCTTTACATGGAAAATATATGAGAAAAAATATTATTGTGCCCCTAAGTCAACGAAATTGAAATTAAAAAGTAGTGATCGTCTAGTGGTTTGGACGCTGGACTTTCGAGTGGGAGGTCGTGCGATCGCCCCCGGCGCGCATAATTAATAATTTTCTTAGTTATGTGCGTATTAGAAAATTAATTATCACTTGCTTGTCGCTGAAGGACAACATCGTGAAGAAACCTACAGATTGAAGAGTTCTCCATAATGTTCTCGAAGGTGTGTGAAGACTGCCAACCGGCACTTGGCCAGCGTGGTAGACTATGGCCTAAAACCCTCTCGGTGTGAGAGGAGACCCGAGCCCAGCAGTGGGACAATTATGGGTTGTGATGATGATTTGTGTGGGTTTGATAGGTTTAGCCGT
>DWPQ01000641.1:0-15154 GCA_018251795.1 Perichares adela | reverse complement strand
GTGCTAAACGTAGTGCAATGATAGACCACGTAGGTCACAAGTATCGTATATTATTTTATAGCACTGTGTGATAAACCACCGCGCACGGTCGCGACCATGCGTAAAATGCGAGTCTTTTTCACAGTGTGCTATAAAATAATATTTAGAAGTTACCCGATGAATTGGCACGGGCTTCGAACGGTATAATTACGTCACGGCTTTAGGGTCTTGGTGCGTTTTGTGCAATTTCTTCTCTGTAACCAGAACACCTTGAAACAGTGCTAGATTTTGTATTATAGTTAAACTTATACTAAATTTAAAACCATTCAAAAGTTGTTGTGGTTTTGACGTCAATTTGCAACACAGAGGGCAATTTCGAACATACCAAACCTCTAATGATTCAGATTTATGAGAAGAAATTAGTTATCACTTGCTTCGGCGAAGAGAACAATGTTAAAGAAAGTGGATACCTAGGAGTTTTTATCACGTTTTCAAATATATGTGAAGTCTGTAAATCCGCATTTGATCAGCCTATACCACTGACGTTGTGAGAAAATACCCAACACCAGCGGTGGAATAATTATGGGTTGTAATGAGTTTTAATCTAAGTATAAAATTAAATAAAATTGGAGTGTCTGTTTGTAATAGATATTAAATTAACCGTTTTTTATTCAATGCATATGTGTGTATAGTATACACAGTACATATACTAAAATAAGACTTTTTTTAAATTTTTGTATGTCTATATGTCTATTTGTCTGTCTGTTTTTTCCGGCTAATCCCTGGAACAGCTAGACCGATTTTGACGGAACTTTCACTAAAAGATAACTGATGTAATAAGGAGTAACTTAGGCTATTTTTCATCTTAGAAATCCCGCGGGATTCCGATTTACGCGCGAAATACTTTGCGACACACTGATTTCCACGCAGGCAGAGGCGCGCGCATAGCCAGTAAATAATATTTTGTCGTTCTTTGTCGACGTCTGTATCAAAATTAGTACGGTATATTCAGTCACGAAGCCTTAGACACTCGTAGCAAACGTAGCAACTCGTAGCATATCGAGTAATAGTCGTAGCTTATGCTATACCAAAGGCATTACCGACTCGTTGCCCGCCAAGAAGATAGAAAATCACCTCCATACTGGTTCACGAACTGTAACCGAAACATGTTTGAAATATGTCACGGTTGACGCTAGAAGATGTTGCCTTAATCGAACGATTAACTTAAGATCAATATGTAACCATATATATATAAATTTAATTGAAAATAAATATGCCTACCAAGCGTTGCAGAACACTTATGATAAGAAATAAGATAGCGATAAGCAGAGTAGTGTAATTGCAACTATCCGGTTTTACACCTTGTCCGAATTCCCCCCACATTCCCCTATAGAACTTTATTGACTTTTTAATGAATTGTTATTTGATTAAATTGTATATACAAACTCAAAGCCACCTAATGGTTTGTGGTCACCACCGCTTACGGATCTCCGTGAATCCAAAGGCATTACCGACGCTATGCTATGAAAGAAGCAGAAGGGCTATAACTATATTACAGGCTCTCCGACAACTGCAACCATAATTGCAACCGCAACACTTCTAAACATTTCCCGGTTACAGCCGTAGAAGGGTGAAAACCACGCTAATATTATGAATAAGTATCTTAGGGATTGAACAGAATGGTACACAGCTAAGTTACCATGAATAAAAGGGACCTAGCGCCGTAACTTCATCCGTTGTTCAATACGGTGCTCGGATGAGGTGACCCAAGATTGACTTAGCCTCAAGTATGCACCTTATTCGTCTTACCACCTCTCTTATCATCCTCGTTAAATCAGACGTAAATTATATATAGTTGTAAAAGATAATAATAAACGCGAATCTCGCTTCCTTTTAACCGGCAAAGCTTCGGGAAAGCGTTTAGTACTATTTTCATAGGTAGTTACGATCATTTAAAATCAAGTAGAGATAGCCTACTCTGCTCTGCTATTAAAATAATTATTAACAGTGTTATTATAATTTCAGTACCTTCGAGAGCGTTTTAAGGTGGACGTGCCACATAGATTCCGCCCGCATCAGTTTATGTCCCCCACCTTCTGTGATCACTGTGGTGCTTTGTTGTACGGGTTCTTCAAGCAAGGGCTCAAATGTGAAGGTACTTGTTGCTTATACATCAATCTATAAGACATTATAAATCAGTTATTATTTCCTGAGACGTCCATTAGTTGTTGCTTCTACTTGAACATCAATAGTCTATCTGGGCGTTAGTCTGATATAATTAATCTAATAAGGAAGGAAAAAGGGAAACGTTACATTACAATTGGTTATGTTGGTTACATTACAATTGGTTACAATCTAATTAGATTTTGACTATAAGACACAGGTCTCCTTATAACTAAGAAAGCATGGAGCATCATTAAGAGATGTGCTAGGAGCACATCCTAGCACATCTCTTAATGATGCTCCATTGCGGAATAAAAGTGGAGATTGTTGGGAGTTTCTAAACTCACCATATAATTTTGCCACTAGTTACTACTCTCAGCTCGGGCCTTTTCTGGCAATTTAAGGCTATATTTCGCCTTAGCCATATTTTAAATTATTAAAGATTGACTGTTATTTAATGACTACTAGGAGAACGAACTACTTGACATGCCTTCCAAAGTCATAAAATTTTGCGAATAGCAATCCAATTCCTTACTGTATTGGAGATTTCTTAATTCACTGGACTTATTATCCGATTATTTTATGGTCACAAACGTTGTTAGAGTTAATGGTGGAGCAACAGGGCGAAGTACCGACTGGGACTTAATAAAGGAGAGACCTGTGCCACCTACCGGTCTGGAATAGATTGTAGTCAATTGAATCATGATGACCTTACAATCATTGGGTTGGGGTTCTTACAAAACAAACAGTAAAGTCTAAATGCAAATTAGTAGACTTCGCATAAGTTTGAGAACATAACAGAAAATTCTGAGGTATGCAGATTTTCTCTTAAGTTACTTTCGCCCAGAGCAAGTGATGTATTCTATAACTTTGAAAAAACATAGTGTAGGATTTGACAATAGACCTCCCGAGTGAGACCGACCTTAAAACCTTAAAAAGCCTTTTACTATAGAATTAGTGTGAGTCTATTTATGTGTTGTGTAATTTTAATGCTTGTGTGTGCAAAATATCTTAATGAGCATGGTTTCATAGTTACCTGAGTTTCCCTAATATATTTAAAGCACTAACAGATTAACTTAGTATCTAAATAACCGTATTTTATGTAGGTACAAACTCGTATCAATAGTTGCTTCTATCCTCAATTCAATTTCCTATCAATTATTGCACCCAGAGTGTGTTTTGTGTAACCGGTTGTGTATTCGCTGACGTGTGTTAATAATTTTTTACTCATTCCAATGCTATCTTACCTTTGCATATAATCAAAAGATCATACTACAGAAGCTGTAACTGTATTTTTGCGTTTCAGCTAATAATTGTTACGTAAATACGTTACAAACAAAAAGTAACGAAGTGTGACCTTACAGTAAGGAGTAGATGGATTAGAGTAGTAATTTAACCATCATCATGACAACCCATATTTTCCTCGTTCCTGAGCTCGGTTCTGCTCTTCCAATGCTCGGTTCCAGCTTCCAACTCTTCAGGCCATCGTCCATCACGTTGGCCTTGCGGTTTATCAGATTTCAGAACACTTCGAGACGATTATTGAGAACTGTGAGGCATGCAGGTTTCCTCTAGGCCGTTATTCTACACTGAAGCAAGTTATAATAATTGTTTTTTTTACTGTTTGTAAAAGTCTAGCTACAATTCTAACTGACGGCAACTGGCTCTGTTCACGTCGAGCTACAAAGGGCTATAGCAAAATATCAGACGGTAGCAAACTGAAGTTGTTATGCGGCGTGGTAAAGCGCATTAACTTAATAGAAGCCTATTCATCTAGTTTTGAAGACGCCTTCACTATTATCAGACATAATTTATGTTTATTCCGAATTCTCACATAATTTTGGAAAATATGTGGAGCGTGCAGGATTTGACCGTTGACATCTTCTCTCCTGGTTTACCTTGCTGCTAACATCGGAGGAGGCTATAGCGCTGGTGTTAGTCACCGCTGTTAGTCCCTGCTGTTGGAGGTCGTAAGCCTCTTTACCATGCAGTATAATCTCGATGGCATTTTTTCAGGGTGGTGGGTTTTTACATGCCAGGCTTCCTTTGTCACATTGTTGGGGAGTGAATTATGAGCGGATCTACCGCTTTCATAAAGACCGACAATGTGTCAGTACATTTAAAGTTATGGATGTCCATGGGCGAATGCCCACTTACCATGAAATGGCCCGTCTGCATTTTTGTCGACTATTAAAAATAACTCAGGTAAACCACGAAATTGCTTAAGTTATCTTCTTATAACGTTTACTAGGCTCTGTATAATCCAGGCCTTCAAATAAAAGTTGCCAAAGATGGTCCTCTAAAAAGTACAAAAAAGCAGCAGTTGGGGTAGAGTGGGGCAACGGTTCGTGAAGCATATCACCGAGATTCAACCGTCGAGCAAGACGACTCTGGTACTGTACAAATTAGAAGGACAGGAAGAATAAGAAGAACCATCCAGGAGTTTTACTTTCCCAGCTAGTCCTTATAACTGTTTTTCAAGCTGTTACGTTTGCTACAAAGAGCTAGTTTAGAAACACGATAATTACACTTCCTTCGAGGCCGGCTACGCACCGGTGGTGTCCTTGGCGTCGCAGATTAGAGGCGGTTAATACTTACCACCACTCCTCTGACTCCTCTGGTGTTGCCCGTGACTATAGACGACGGTGACCACTTACCACCAGGTTGCTCGCCTGCTTTTACGTCAGCCTGGAGGACTGTAAAAAAAACTATAAAGATAAATTCAAATAATCTTGTTTTCAAGATACATATTGGACCCGTTACGCATCAGCTTTCTTACTTGGTCGTAGCCATTGGATGACGCTGCGACCGAAATTCATTGAACCATTTTACGGTTGATTCTATAAGGAGGGTGGTAATGGTAAGCCAAGTATGGAAGACAGACAGGTAAAAAAACCTACCACTGTGAATAAGTACCTTTCCAATTTAACTGTATTTTGCAGAGCTTAGCGACTTCCAACAATAGCAACGAAGGTTCGCTGGGTTACGGGCAGTATTTTGCCGTATTAGACTTTTATCCAGTGCAGAGGCTCGTTTTTCTTGTTTTACTCCTGGTGCGGAGGTTATTTAATTATGTTCGCGTAAATAAAAAAATAAAAAATGATATCTACAATATTCTTGCTTTATATAACACAATATTCTACAATTATTAAGTACGGCTAAATAATTGTCGTAACGCACAGAAAGAACAAATTTTTTGTCCAGTGCGGTACGGGCATTATTTTGCCGTAACCCCTAGCCCTTCAGTTTGCAATAGAGTGACACATTTTGTCGATAACTTAGTCATTGGATATTTTTTTAAAGAGACGAAAATGTTTTTGTAAATCCTTCAACATAAAACATCTGTGGATCAGACCCCTATAAATCAAAATAAAAACATTGACTAATATGTTTATTTATTTGTGGACTAGTATGAATATTACGATGTCGATTAATTCTGGAGAATTATGCTGGTGCACAAAATGTAAACTTTTTATATGTTTATTTATAGGACATTGATACAAAAATCTATTGTATTTGTTACTAGTAAATACCACCCCTAATATGTTTCTGTAAATATCTGGTTTTGAAAAATCCCTATATCTTTCAATATATCATACAGAGCCCCTACCGCGGCTAGGTACTCACGAAGCCTATAGATTAGTTAAAAAAAACATTGATATGTTGAGTTTCCACGTCAGTATGGCCGTTCAAAGTCCGGTACTGCTACGGAAAAATACTGCCCGTAAAGCACAGGTGGAAGTATAAATACGGGAAGTATTTGTCTCGTACCGCACTGGCAGGAAGTTTAGGTTTAGCGTCGCCGCAGTGAACGTGTTAATCTATAACCTCGTCTATTGTTCAACAGGGTTCACCGCGTGCAGGTAAGGTTGTCTTCATACAGTGGGGGTAGTTTTTAAGTTTATGATGAAATTTACGTGACGTTTGTACTTGAAATGTTACTTTAAGCAGAAAAATACCAGTACTACAATCTTGGCAGATGTGTCACAATTTAATGAGTGTATTGTTCTCAAAGTGTAAAAGTCACAACACGAATTTGGCGACCAAGTTTTCTGTCAGGTGCATCGACGCATTTGGATTACTACGAACACTACACAAGTCTTCGTGCTACAAGCGTTTTTCCTCATATGGTACCTTATATTTAAATTATATGTTTCGATAGTAGAATTTGAATATATTTAACTTTAAAGATAGCAGTTTCAGCCAGATATTTTATTTAAAACAGATACTTATAAATCGAAACCTTTCGTATGGCATAAACGAAAGATAACATAAACTTTCATTTAATTATCACATTGTTTTTTGTACATGGATATATTTACTATGCGGTAAACATAATAATTATGTATGACCCAACCAACGAACAGACAGGCTACGATGGTGTGTGATCATTAAAGTCTATGGATAGTCAATAGACCAAAACAAGTGGAGTCAATACGTAAGCGAGTGATCAGAACAGATGTCCGTCATTGGAATTGGAATATGTAGAAATATTTTACGATTGATCCTAGAAGCAGTGTGGTATGCTTGAAGAGGAAGCCAGAGGTGCCTAGACAAGAATATTAGCGATTAGCGTTCACACTATATGACATTTTAAAAATGTATGGTGATGAAATTCGCTGCGGAAAGGTGTTTGGCGTGACAACGCAACACCTTCCCGCAACTAATGTCATCACCCAAAACCCAGCGTGAATGTCTTTTTTTATGAACGTACAAAATAGGTACTTTGTAACACAGTTTTCTTTTTATTGAAGGGAATTTATTCGGATCAAATTGCTATTTTATAAATTGAGAAAATTAAATGATTTATTTTTTAATTTTCATTGATCATTTTTAAATTACATCATAGAATGACCTTTCTTGGTTTAACTTTATTTTTGTGTACATAATAAATTTTCCTAAACGACCCTATTCCAACCATGTCATATGACATTTATTAAACTTTCTTTTCACACGCTGTCTGATAAACAAAATAGTTATTCGATCCATTTTTAGATTTTTCTTCGTAACGATTTAAAAACACGCCGATCTATTATTGTCAACTAAGCGTGATCAATCAATCACCTGGGGCGTGAGCAGGCGGCGCTGTTCGGCGGTGGGCGGCATGGCGGGACGCACCTGATGCGTGAGCGCTCGCCAGTCTGCCTCGCGCCCCCGTCTTCATGACAAGTGGAGCGCGCGATCCCGTTATTTCGCGTTCCAATGCCGCTGTTTTCCGAACATATATCGAACATGTATTACGGTGGATCCTCGTCTTACAGTAGTGCACCATACAGTTATGGAAGTTCAGTGTCCCCTTATGGGGTATCGTACAGTGCATCGTATCTCAACCCTGGTGGAAGTTACAGCAACCATTCTTCTATGGGAGGATACTCTCGCACACCGGTATCTTCAAGATGGATTAATAGCAGTAGAAACTATTCTCCTATGCTTGGTACGATTTCCGAAAGAGGAACTTCAAGCCCCGTACGAATAAACAGTCCACGAAGATCTGCATTGTCGAGTAGAACGTATGTAACGCCTACTTATACACCGAAACCAATCAACATAAATACAGCTGATATCGACGTTTCGCGAGATAGGTATCAAAACAAAACAAGAAGTACATATTCCAGTGATCCAGTTAATTCTTCGCGCAAAGCTAGTCCCACTAACCAAAAAGAAAATGGCCCATTCATGCCTCGTGTGGAAGAGAAACCAGACACTGGGGTGGATTCGTCTCCTGGTCTGCAACGTACTACAATTAAACGTGGCCGTACCGTTGTTAGGTTACATACAGTGAAAAGAAAAGATAGAGATTCTCCAAAAAAGCCTACTGTAGAGCAACAGAATAACACGCAAGATTCTGAAAACGTAGCAGCAGATGAATCTCAGCATAAGGAAAAACTTGAATCAGAGTTAAAATGGAGGGATAAGTTAGCGGATGATTTAGTTTATAAAGACAAAAAAGAAAAGAAAACTTTAGGTGAAAAACTTGTTGAAAAATTTAAATTAAAGGACAATAATGAGTCAGAAAGTGAAGCCAGTAGTAAAGATTTACTCGACAGTCAAGAACTATTAAATGTACCTATAAATCAGTCTGGCAATATCAATCATTCTTTGAGTAAGTCACCAGAGAGGCGTTGTTCGATGGAACTTTTAGCTGAACAAGCCATTCTATTAGATACATTAATTAGAAAAGAAAACCTTAGCGTTACACCACTAGATTTAAGTAAAATTGGTTCTGAATGTGATGATAAAGAAGAAATAAGTTCGCAACCGGAATGTTCAAAACGAAGAAAAATAGTAGAACAAGGGAATCAATTGACAACGACTAAATCCGATCACTCTTTACATGAACGTCTTAATTCATTTAAAGATAATAAAAACTTTCCAAAAAGACGAAGTATTAAAAAATCTTCATCTGGTGGTAGCATTTGCAGATTAGACTCTATAACAGAGTTTCCGAAAGAAGTTAGTACTGCTGATATGCCTCGTATTGATGAAAGTCAAAACTCCATTAAGGTTGACAAAAAACCAACAAAAGTAAAACCGAAACCAAAATTGAAAACAAAGATAACTTCAAGTGTGGAAATAACAACTCCTTCAAGCCCTTTAAAATTTAGAATAGAGAACGTTACCGTAGAAGAAAAAACTAGACCGAAGCCCAAAAAAGAAATAATATACACAAGTGCAGTTGACGATGAATCAACAAATAATGTGACTTTACCAAGTACTGCTAAGACTAGTCATAGGAAAAGTTTAAAGTCTAAAAGAAAATCTCAGGATCCAACAAAAGTTAATGAAGAAATTTTATCACCTGAACCAGAGGATGGTAATTTTTGGAGCAAAATTGGTAAACGAGAAACTGTCTATTTAATGAAAAGGAAAAAAATATTAGAAGAATGCAAGCAGAAAAACTTACGTGGCTTATTATGGTTTCCGGAAGAGGATGAATCGAACGCAAATAATGAAGAAGAAATAAAAAGTTATAATCGAGATATAAATCAAGAAAATAATTGTACATCAAATGAAACTATTAACAATCAAAACTCGGTACAAGAACAGGTAAAAGAAGAAATAACTAGTAACACTGTGAATACAGAGAGTAATAGTACTATGAATCATAAAAATAAAATTGAATCTGAAATAACCACCGAACAGAATAAACCAGTAGAAAGCGAAAAATTATTAATTAGCACTGAAATAAGGAATAGTCCAGATGAAAAAGATATTTCTGTACTAGAATGTGATGTCAAAGATGCATTTCTTGGTAAGGATGTCGTTGAGATTGAGAGTAGTAAAGAAAATAAAATTATCGAAAGTACGGTTCAAGGTGAAAACGATGTTACGCAATTAATTAGTACGGATAAAAACATATTAGAAGACCCTTCCAATTATGTTATAGAACCTTCTATTTCAGAAGGTGATAACTCAGTTAAGAATATTTCAAACAATAATTTGCCTGATAAAGAGCCCGAACCGGTATCAGGTAAAGATGACTGTAAAAATACAGAAGAAACCAATAAATTCGAAAATACTGAATCGCTTGAAAAAGAACAATTTAATTCTAAAAATTTGACAAATGAAGGAAGCTTTACGGAAGTACTTCAGAGTGAAATAGACCTACGAAAATCTGAGAAAACTAGTGGTTGTTCCTCAGATACACAAATATTAATTCAAAGTAAAAGTGATGACAATATAGTTATGATAAACGCTAACAAGGAAAAGGTTTTGGATAAAAATACAAATGAAATCAATCCGGATGCAAAACTTGTAAACGAGCCAAAAACATCGCAAGGACAAGAAGTTGTAATGGTTTTAGACTCAACGATTAAAGTTGAGGGCACAAATAGTGTAAATGTATATGAATCGACTCAAGATGGTGCTAAATCCTTAGAAAAGGAAATACAAGATAGTGAGATTAAGGAGGCGCAACATACAATCAGTCCTGAAAGTGATCAAAAGTTAGCAAAAATTGAGTCAACATCTAATATATCTTCACATAATAATCTGACCGAAGCACAATCTGATAATAAACCTCCTGAAATCTGCAGTAACTGTAATAAGATGATCATTCCTCCAAAAGTACCGAAAACTGCACTTACGAATGTAAAAGATAAAATTGCAACTGATGATTTAAAACATACACCATCAACAACGATGCAAAGTACAGAAGGGCAAAGTTTAACAAAACCACAAAAGCCTGCACAGAAAAGTCCTTTAAATAAAAGCCCTGTGAATAAGAGTCCTGTAAATAAAACCCCTACAAATAAAAGCCCTGTAAAGAAAAGCCCTGAAAATAAAATCCCTGTAAAGAAAAGCCCTGAAAATAAAATCCCTGAGAAGAAAAGCCCTGTAAATAAAAGTCCTGTGAAGAAAAAATCTGACAATAAGATATTAAACAAAAAAGATGAAGAAACAAAAGCTGAAGATATTAACAAAGTATGTGAAATCACAGCTTCTAAAGACTCTTTAAAAGCTACAGACATTGAAAACATTCCAAGCAGTAGTGGTGGAGAACCGTCATCACTCGCAGGCAAAATTATAGAAGAGGATAAGGCTGAAAAAGTTGTAAAAAACAATGAAACTCCTATTGAAACCAAGAATGGATTGAATGTTGTACCGGTAACTATTAGGAAACCTGTTAAGCAAGAGTTGGCTTCAAAGGTCTTAATAGCCACACCACGACCTCTACAAAAGAGGAAACCACAAGTCATCCGCTCAGCAAGCTCTTCAGACACGTCGTCCGAGGAAGATTCTTCGGAAGAAGAAGAAACGGAAGAATCAGAATCAAGTGAAGATTCCGCTGAGTTTTTCGAATGTGAAAACAATGCAGACGGGCGGATTTCGACGGGTTCAAATGATTCCGGTTTCGACTCCTCAGCACCAACTTCGCCAGCTGGATTTGTTTTTGCCAAAAAAGGTAAAAAAACCTCCACCATCACAACACCAACTATAGCGAAACACGTTTAGGGTACACAAGAGAACACACAATTAATTGCCCAAACGCATTAACTCCACTAACCTGTATATATTTGGCAGATTAAGTCCTTAATGTGCACGCTTTTGCACGGCTTTGCGCAACTTTACGTAAGTAGGTTCGCATTTGACGAAAATCCTTTCCTTTAACTGCACAATACAAAGTTATTTGTTTATAGACTGCGATGTTAACTGCCATCGAAAATGTGAAAAGTTGACAGCAAACTTATGCGGAGTGAACCAACGACTTCTGGTCGAAGCATTAGCATGCCGTAGTGCGTCTCGAAGAGGTAGGTACTAAAACTACACTGATATTTTAGTAAATTATGGTGTATACATTATGTCTATTTGTTTCTTTACATAGGTCTTTTATACTATGTCTTCATGTTGAATTTCTGTAGTATTTAAGAAGGTAGATAAAATAAACAGCAAGAAGGACCCGAGTTTATAACAGACTTGCATAGTTCTGTACAAGGAGAATTTGTAAACTGTCGGCGCCGTATATGTCAATTATTTTTTGTATCGTATTAGATACATATCAGAGTAATCTTCGTCTTTATCCGGAAAATTAGAAACTGCTTATACGAGATTAATTGGTCGATGCCTGGCAAATTGGCATAGAAAATTCCTTTTCTCGGGATCCATAGTAGATAAGTTTAAATAAGTCTCAGGTATAGAATAAATGGGAAAAACTATCATCACCTGTAATTTATCCTGTAATACCAGATGCTTTTGCAAATATTGTGTATTGGTAAAAGGGCATAGGTATAACAATATGATGGTTTTTGTTGAATATAATATTTTCAGTTTTTTATGCAAACAAAATTATCCGTTTCACACAAAGTGGATCTTATTCCCGTTAGTAACAAAAATAACCAGAAATACAATCAGATTCCATTCTTGAGACGTACATTAATCAGTGAGTTCCAGTTGTTCGGGTAATAGCGATATTACTTTTCAATGTATTAATAGATCGAGCAAACGAGTTGAAACACGTATTTAGCAATTAATTATTGTCATTATGTCAAAGACAGTTTAATGTATTAGTATTAATGAAGCAATATCTCGTAGTTGTCTTTGTAAGTAAACATTTTCAAAAATTGTAATGCAGTTAGTTACATAATGGGTCACAGGAGACAGTCAAAAGGCGCGAATTAAATACTTACAAAGTGTTTATATTTCTTATCCGGACTGGATTTAAAAAATAACTTTAATGTAATTAATTTAATTTAAAAGTAGGTGAGACTCGTCCGATAGGCACGGAAATGACGGTTGTAGAAACGCAACACTTGCTCTAGTTCCTAGAGATGGCTGATGTTACCGGGTCACCATTGTTATAGGAAGACTGTGTGCGTAACAAACCGTAATCTGTTACGGGAACACGCGGAAACCACTAAATGAATTCAAATAAAATTGTAACGCGACAGATATTAATGGGTCAATATACAGAATACTTGCTATTATTGGAAACTGTTGGGTTTCTAGTCGAAATAGATATAAGTTAATGGGAATTCCGTTAAAGTAACACAACCGATTAAATCTCGGAGACCGACCTAAGTATATAACGGTTTATTTATTTACCCATTATTATAAGTCTACAATGAACTGACTTAATGCCTATTAGCTATGCAAAAAGCTTCTCATATGTTTCAAGAAAAAAGAAAATTATACACAAAGATACAGCAGCTACTGAATAATCTTAAACTTTAGCTTTTACGTAATGTATAACATAAAACACTGCGATACGGAAATACTGTCTCCGATTGTCCCAAACATTGTGTTCACGCAGCAATATGCTACAGAAAGCAGCGCTGATTTTCAGTGGACTAGTTGAAAATATGTTTTACAAGAGTAACGTTTTGGTAGCGTTATAGTTATTACTTATCCGAGGTGTCAGCCAGCCACTGACAGGCTGGACAACTTTGACAAATCATAAAAACAAATGACAAAACATACGAATATGAATTGGTAATCAATGTAGGTACGTATGTGAAATTGACTTATCTAACATAGGGCATACTGATTTCATGTCTTTATTATATAAACGGGCGTATAATGGCTACGGACATATTGAAATTACTACGAAATTTGCTTGTGTTGTAGAGTTGTTAGGCGCGTGGGCGCCAGAAGTGGTCGCCACCGTTGTCTATCTGGACGCCAGCCAATCATTCGCACGCCACTCACCTGCGTGCTATCGATTGGATAAATTGTAGCCAAAGCTTTTAAGAAAGCGTGTACTCACTTCTAATTTAATTCCGTTAAACTTAAATTTATAAACAATTTAGTGCATTTGATTCGTTGAAAAAATTACTCGTAGGTAACGCGAAAACCTAAATATTCAAGGATATTCCTCATTAGCAATCGTGTACAATAAATCGACTTATGACACATCGAATCAATCATCACATTTGAAACTCGTCACGTATGAGGAATCGATGCCAGCCGATGTCACCGTTCCCGTGACTAAAGCAATTGAAAGTTACTATGATCGCCGATATATTTGGCCGGACTTCAAACGTCACGTATTTTTATCCATCCAGTGTTTGGCGTTGCTTCGTTTAACGTTTTGTTTAACGGCGAATTAACCGATTTGTCATAATTTTGACCAACGGAAACATTTTTATGCAAGTTTATTTGTCATTCAGCAATCGATTGATGCGTCAAAAACTGATAGGATATCGATACACACTCTGTTTACATACTGATCTTATTTTATATATGCATTCGTAAATATGCAGTAAATATGCAGTCATATACATACTAATGTAAAATCAAATTTACTTTTGCAAGTAGATTTATGAAACGAAATGTTTTATAAAATTTCCGTTCGTTTTATACTTTCGGTGTAATAGATTGCTTATTTATAGCCCCTTAAAGGGCAGATCGTAACAAATATGTTAAACAGGTGGAGAGAGTCCCAGTACTTCTGCAGTGAGCCCACCGAACTCAATCGACGCTGCAGACTTTCTGGAACGGGAGTTGGGTGAGACAAGTCTTTATTATTACGAGTACCCCAATTACAATACTTAGAAATAGTGATTTACATAAATTTACATAAGTAGAACCAATTAGAATATACCAATCTATTGTTTGTTTTGTTGAATTTCTTCTGCTTTCTTAGAAGTGACTTTCCCGAGCTTGTTTTGCTTAATCTGCCGCAACTAACTACTTACACACATCCGTTAACTCTTGAATCTGTATTATTTGAACAGAAATACCTATTACTATTATATTACTATAGTACTTTTAACAGAATTATCAAGAAAACAATCCATTAGACACTGTAAGGTAACCTGTTTCCATACAATTCACGGCGCTTACGAACAAGCTACTCCATGGGTTCTATTTTAAGACTTTGTAGTTGGAGGTAATAAAACATGTGCTTCCTGACACAATTGGCAAAAAGCAAATTATATTTGAAAGCATTTATAAATAGCGATGTTGAAAGCGCTACAGACAGGACTCCGCTTTCACTGGAAACGCTATAAAGTGTCGGCGCGGCATACTTCGGCTTCCGCGTTCTTCTTGCTTTTAGTTACACTCTCAGCTGCAGGATGTATCACTGTATTTATTACTTAGCGCTTTGATTTAACTTTAATTTAACTTTAATAAAATGCGTAGAATGTAGAATAATAACATTGATACAAAACAAATGCCATTAAAAATAAAACAAAATTAGAACAGGTGTCTCTACGCGACGTATACTTTGTCAATTGGAACACCCACATGTGTAGTTGCGTTGTGCCTACTAATATACTCCTTTTGACACTTTTTATCATTACAATACAATCTCAAGTATCTCATAAGATCACAGTGCAATTACAAATACTTTTACAGTACATTCACATATAATTCAGTTAAAAATAAACAAAATTATTGGTACACGTGACATAATTACGTTGGTTAATCGGTTCGTGGCTTTTTTATTAACTTGAATTATGTCAAGGAAAATAAAAAATGTCCCTCAGAACATTCGCCGGTAATAAACAATGCATTCGGCGAATTCTTTTTACAGACTGTATGTTTATCGACGGAGTGCAACCCAGAAACG
>DWPQ01000640.1:0-15169 GCA_018251795.1 Perichares adela | reverse complement strand
ACTTAACAAATTGTTCCCATCTACATACTTTATTAGTTTATTTTCTCTCAGTTTGTCCGGTCCGGGCAAACCTCAGGAACGACTAGACTGATTTTGATGGGACTTACTCTGGAAGATATAGTTGTGGGGCGATTTATAGGCTCCTTTTTATCCTAGAGATTTCGCGGGGCCGGGGTTTACGAGGGAAATACTTAGTGACACACTGATTTCTACGCGGGCGAAGCCGCGGGCACAGCTAGTTATTATATAAAAAAGGGATGGAAGTTTCCTCCCGATGTCTTTCTTCGCCGAAGTAAGTTGCAATTTATTTTTAAAACGCATAATATTTCAAAATTAGAGATGCACACAGGATTGGAACTCAACCCTGCGTGAGTAATACTGACGTTAAAACTAGGTTATCGCTCCTTCATAAAAAACTACTACAACCGTTACAGGGCTACACAAATGTTGTTATCAGGAATTACGAGACAACAAGAACAAAACGATCGTATCGAGTGAATGTTGTTCTCGTGAAGATACACATTTAGATCGTATCTCTCCGGCAGAACTCCAATAAAGATCGGAACATTTGCAATTGTAGATATGACATGGAATCTGGCACGAACACTCGTATCAATGACGACGCACAGTCCACCGCTGTTCGGTATCCACCGTCCGCCGTCCGCCGTCCGCCGTCCGTTACGCAGTCGAGGGGTCGTATCTTATAAATATGCATGAGAAAACGAAATGTCCATATGTCGGCATGGTACCGTGACTTGTGCTCACATTTTTCTTGCATCGACGTGGGAAAATGTATGTGGCGTCGCTCGGTGCCCTTGGTTACAAACCAACCGTCGCGACGAGGTTATTTTTGGTTTCCTGGACGAGTATTACTTAGAATTACGTTGGTTGTTCGTACGTGTATATCAGTCGAAACGTTAAGCAAAGTCATTGTTATCGCATTTGTTAATGCTCCTCAAGTTTTAAGTCGACTTACGACCTTTGGACGCTTCAATGATAAGCCAGTGAAAACTGTCATGACACATGCACCTCAATTCAACTGGTACAACTTCAACATATTTGACCAATTAATCAGTCGATTTGTTATTGCAAATAATACACCTAAACGCATACGCCTGTACTAATTTTTTTATACGTTAGAGACACATCATCCGATTTTAAACTTTTATCATCACGGATGAGCATTTTAATTGTAACGGCTACTCACGTTAGGTACATGTAACTGCGTCGAAATATCAGTATGAAATACAACAATCGTGATTACGTTACAGTTAGAATGAATAGTCATAATCTATGTAGTAGCCTAATGCTAGGAAAACTGCATAAGCGTTACCAGCTTTGAATTCGATTAACAATCGTTCTGAAGATCTTCACGCGTGGGAAAAGTCCTAGGAATCTATGACCGTTACTAACCAACGCAGTAATGTCCTTTCATTACATTTACAATATAATAAAAACGTCCTGGGCCCATGACAATCCTTTCAAAATAATCAAAGATGTTACAAGCGCGAAGAATTTCTCAAGTTCAATTATTCATACCGCGTGGCTTACAAGGAATACATTTGGTTTCATTAGCGATGGTACCGTAATGTTTTATGTGAGCGTGCGCCTCGCATTGTGCTGTTTGATTTCATTTTAACGTGTTACGTCATTCTGTGGACACTGACAACCCACAAGTGGCCCACGGCTGGACGTGACGCTCTCGTCACCAGAGGAACTTGGAACGTACATGTTATACTCGACTGTGTCATAATATGATTTTATTATATCAATCAGATTTTTGAAAGTTCTTACGCTTGCAATTTGAATCAATTATGAGCCATTTAAAATGATTATATACCTATTACTGTTTAATGTTTAAAACTGTGATGTCAATGGTATTTCAAATGTAATTTTTATAATAATAATGTATGTACTTTTTAATCTAATCATTTTTGTTTCACTAAATTCTAATGTTTATGAAATAAACGACGATACGTAAAGTGTACATCCTCTATAATACAGAGTCAATAATCCGTCAAAGAAGCGTCAATAGCAAGTCAGTTAATAAAATGATGTTTTGATTCATGAAGAATTATGCATAATTATGTTTAACATAACGTAATGAATGAAGCCGACCCATAACCTAGCCCAACAACTCTATTAACCAAAACCTATGCGTGACAGACATTTATAAATATTAATTTTCACATTCAAACATACATAATTCATTTAACATTATCATCACTTTTATGACGAACCTGTCGTTGCTGCAGGAAATTAATTTCTTAGACGAGCAGCTCCATCTAACGGCGAATAGCGGCATCGCATGCCAGTGTATCAAAATGTAAATTAACTTGTTTCTAATTTATCTTTTCACAGAAATTTGGTAAATGTTTTATTTAATAAAATAATTATTTTTGAACGCTAAATGTTAATAGTGTGATATAATAACATTAAGACTTAATTATAATGTATAAATATACATTATATTCATTAAAATTCTTAATAGGTCATTAACAGTATTTTTTTGTAGTTCATTATAATGGTAATCGGTTCATACACAGATAATTTACCTAATTTTATTAGAAACAGGGTCTTTTTCTATTAAATTTACGGCCGAGCCATTCGCTTAAAGTAACTCTACTTACGTACTAGGTTACATAGTTGTTTGTATAGTTTGGGTTTATTCAACTCGTCTATGAGAAAAACATCCAGTTTTATGCGTTCCGTGGAGGTAGAGATTATGATGAATGTGTGTCCCCTCCTTCTCGTAATAAGCGAGTTTTCCGCTTACAACTTAAAAAAAACAAACGTATAATCTTTCTTATCATGCTTCCGTTTCCGTCACGATGTCGGAGAGAAAATTACATATCTACTATTTCCTTTGTGGTCGCGAACGCATCTGTAATGTAATTTTAGTGTGACGGACATTAACAGTATTACTTAATATTCTTTGACAAGGCATCAAAAATACGTAAAAATAATTTCGCGATTGATTTTAGACGTTGGTAAGCCAGACTGCCATCCAAAGAAATACCAATTTCCCTGCTAACACCGAAATAGAGTACGAGTAAGTATAGGTATTACCTATTAGCTTTGTGTTAGTTATTTTATTTTGCTTAATAATGCTGGCTGTATAGTCTCAACATCACCCGCGGTTGACTAGTGGAGAGTGCCATTGCTATTAAGCTTGCTTTTTGTTTTATCTTTGTTCTTACAAGTGAATATTCTGAGTATTTCAGAACAAAACTTATACGGCCGATACTGGTAGGTAGAAACATAGAAGACCTTCAATAAACGAATAGTATATACATGTTTGTTTGTATTGTATTGTTCGCATTGTATTGCGATGTTCGACATGAGAACACCTGCAGGCGACTCACGTGATAGCAACGTTCGGTAGATGAGGCTATTGTAGCGGAAGCCCTCATTTATGTTCTTCGGTAATGGTAACTGTTGTTTTTGAAGTAATCCAACAAAAACTGTTTATGACAGCACCATAAAATCATAAAACACTAATAAACGTTTAAAAATTATCACAGTTAATAAAGAGAAAAATGGATTACACACATATCTTGACCGACAACGTGTCGGTGATATGTTTGGCGTTACGGATATTCATTGTGACCAATTGTCATGGTGGTCGGTTTGCGACATTGTTGGCGTTTATTGTTTAAAGGTAATGGTATTGTCCAGGTGTTTTCGTATAAAGTAGAAGAATACCAAAAAAATTGTACCTTTTTCAATCTTTATCAAAATGTAGTAAACACAGTTCAATTACTCTTAACTGAACTTATTCTGCAACAGAGTTAGCACAGTAAAAAAAGCTCATTCGCTACAGAGCCCAATTATTATTATAATCAAAATATTATAAACGGCGTCCCGTGAACCAAAATGTATCCTAATGACGAAGACGAATTTTCGGTTAACCGTCGGCTGTATGGGAAAAAAAGTAAAAATAACCGTTTTAAAAAAGCGAAGCATGTGCGTCTAATTTTATTCCCCCGTTCAGTGGTTATGAAACGAATGCAAATTTATGCGCGGCCGATCTGCGTATCGCCCGCCATCGCCGATGTCGACGATACAGCGTTGTTTTACCTGCGCCTTGAAGGCCTAGCTACATGTCCAACGGCTATTTTTGATATTTCATAAACAACTAATAACTTTAATAATACACAAAGGAATTCGTTTAATTTGCTCTTTTTAAAAAACGTATGTGTGTCACCCAAGGTCTTTACCATTATTTACAAAGGTGGACTTTTCTTACATTAAAATCCATGTAATTTTATTTACTGTGACAGACGTCACGTAACATATGTTCTGCAAAAATAATTCATCTCTAAAATCTGACCACGAAATCTAAAAAAAATAGTTCCAGGTACGTTATTAACAGTTTATAAGTTTCAATTACAAAAATAAGGTAAACTACGACGTATGCAACTAATGATTCATCTTTACAATTTAATACAATGTATTGTTGTATGTGTATGTGCGGGATTTTTGTTATTATCTTGATCGTATAAATATAAACAGAATACAAAATGATTGATTATATTCCGCCAACTATATCACGATCTGTGTAAACAGATAAATCCAAAAATCCGTAAACATCGACGGACCTCCCCATTATTAAAATCAAAGAGAGAGTATTTAATTTAGAACCCAAACTTTTCAATTTGGACGCGAGCACGGAATATATTAACAAGGCGTCAAGATGAGGATTAATAAATAGAAAATTAAAAACGGAACCGGAAGAGCAAACACAAAGTTTTAAAATATTACCGTAATATATTCCAAAATTAAAAAACGCATTTCAGACTGTCAATTTGAGAGGCGAAGTTTGATGTGATTATATGAGAAGAGCTGGTACGTCTTTGTTTATATTAAAAATGACGGAATAATTTTATACAAAAAATCATTTAATTTTGGACTGTTCATATCTTAGACTATTATGTATGCCATGAATCAATAGAAAACAAATTCAAAAGTAATTAAAGTAATAATCACTATTAATTTGGGTGTAAGGAGCTCTACCCATATATCGTTGCTCAACTACGGATGAGGCCATGGCATAACTCCTGTTGTAGATGGCTGGGCTCTGCACCATACAATTTAAACCTAAAGGTTGATTCACGGTGGAAAGGTTTTACCTATCTTGTTTCCTCAACTTGGCTCAGCACTCTGCTTCTACAATGAACCGTGTAATGTTTCCACGTGTTTTGGTACCAGTTTCAGAGTCAATAATAATATATGAGTTGTCAACTTACACGGACATCCAATTTCGGCGGTGTCTGCCGGGTTTCCAACTACTAACAAAAAAATTACAGCTGTCTATTCTTAATAACAGTGACACTTCTGTATTTAACCGCTCACAACGTTTTAATGTAAGTTCACAAGAAGGTAAAAGACAACTGAATACTTTTCTTGTCCAAAAATACAATTTCGAGCTGAAATATTCGAATCGACTCCCCTAAAACCGTCTGCAAATAGACGTCGAAATTATCAGTTCATCCACTCGTCGACAGAGGTCGCTACTAATTACCATAGCGCCCCCAATTAGCATAGCCTTTGATTCGGCTCAAGCGAGCTTTTTTGCCAAAGCTCTGAGATTTCCCTGTGAGGGAAATGAAGTTACAAATCTTTGAGCTTTGAGGAATAATTACAGAAACGGGATCGCGCGTGTTAAGTGTTGTACGGAAGTGGAGTGAGTCAAATTGTACTTCTTCGGAAAAGCAAAATTAACAAGCGTTTGTAAACTTCGTTCGAAAATATTAATATGGTTTCACTTGGTATTAAATAGGTTACAACTAAGGAAGCATCACTTTTATAAGTGGATTTAACCAATTATTGGAATTTCAATATGTAAAGATAACTAAATTATATCTATCAGTAATAAACAAAGATCAAGCGATAATGTTTTAAAATTTACTACAAAAAGTATTTCGTCAAAACATTATTTTGTAATGCCTTACTTACGAACATTTACTTGTTATTTACGAACATTAATCAAGTACACAATTCCATTAAAAAACAGCATAGTTCTCAGCGTCGTCACTTTAGCTACTGTCGTAAATTAAAAGACAGTTATAATCGCATAGAAGAAGCAGGAATATAACAACAATAATAATATGTTTCTCCCCAAATTTATATCGTATCTGTAATTGTTAGAGACGAAGAAGACTAACGAAGAGTTGTTAAACCTTTTTGTAAGTAACACAATGCAAATTGGAAGACATTAGAGCCCGCAGATAAGAAATAGGATTACGCGACTTATTGCGGAATGCGGGGCGTATGGAAATCTGAAGGTAATTAGTCGCAGATACGCGGAAATACTTTTGCAGGCGAGGCTGGGTTTAACAGCCTCTTCTGAGGTGTACATCTTGTATATGTTGTGAAGCGAAGACTGACTGATTTACGAGTGTACATCAACGCAATGTCTAATCCTACATTACTGCTAAGATGAGAGCTACGAACGGATCTTCTGAAAATCAAAGTCGTAAGCGTGAAATGGACTAAAAAAATATTATTTATGGAAACTTGTCTAACGGTTATATAAATTGAAAGCAAGTTTGTATTAATATGCACGAATACAAACAGTTCGGTTTAAATATCATCAGATCAACCCTCAAGAAAGGTTCTACGAGATGTTAATGTTTGCAAGGGCAAACGATTCATCGTTGTGCTCGACTTAACCCGTAGTTAATTACATTTCAATATAACTACTTCGTTATTTATTTAGCTCTTGAAACAAATGTGTACAAGGGGTTCTGTATTGTTTAAGTTTGTATCGGATGACAAGCTGTACAAACATGTTTCAAACTTCTGCAAGAGTCTAAATGAGTATTGAGAAGGGAATTTTGAAAATTCAACACTTTTAGGTCATTAAATGAAAAATTAAAAACGATATAACTTTAAAATCTACTGTGAAATATTTTTGCTTGTTTCCATTTTAACCGGTAAGCTATTGCTTTGTAGCTAAAAGATATAAAAAATTAATAAACAGATCCGACCAATATTTTTTTTCCAAAGAACTGAAATTTTCCGATTCCCAACGACAGACCGCACAAAGAAAACTATCCCTCGAGTATTTTATCAATAACCAGTACCATAGATAATATAAAAGGCTAGCAATAACAATAAAACATAACGGCGCTGGTCGTCCGAATCTATAAATTTCCTTTATTTTTCTCTCTGGCCGAAGTCCAGGGTGCATATAAAGTGAGTGGGGGTCTAATTTGGAAACAAGATGGATTGGTTCGAACGCGTGTAATTTATCACGTATCGGGGTTTTGTTTATTGAATAATACTGTATTATGTTTAAGAATCCGGGGATGATTGTACAAGAATTTAATGCGTCTTTTGTTGTCTTCACGAATGGACACTTGGCTTTGTGCTTATTTTTATTTTATACATATCATATTATTACGGTTTACCTACTTATGTCAGTATCAATATGATAATGATTTACGTAACATTTAGAAACTCCTGAACAGACACTGAACTGACAGTATAGGATGGACTATGGAGTCCAGATGACCAAGTGCGTTATCGTGTTATTGGCAGACTTCCCACATTTTTAAAAACGTTATGATGAACTCTTAGTATAAATTTTCTCACCATGTTCCTCTTCATCGCATCAAATGCTAATTGGTGTCTAATATGGAAATATTGTGGAAAAATTATAGGTGAATAATTGATTCGAACCCACGTCCGTATTTGGTGGCCTCGCGTTAACCACAAGACATCTGGCACTAAAGATCAGGTTACTGATATTAAAGCGCAATTGTAAAGAAACAAAACAGCGCAAGTAAACATAAAAGTCTTACAGAAAGCCGTACTCCAAAGTTACATTTATTTGTTTTCGTGAGTACCCTCCGTCCGAACGTTTCCGTACGGCGATATATCGTCCGTCAAAGGAGCTACACGGCTGATTGGAGCCGTATATTTACATTTTTATACAGAACAAACAGAATGTGCGCCTGATGTTTAAACTTATATTTGATGTTATGTGAAAAGGGCGTTTATTTGTTGATGTAGCATAATAAAATGAAAGCAATGCTATTTGTTTTAAGAACGGGGGGTACCAAACGGGTCTGTAGTCAATTGACCACGGACTTACAATTAACATCAAATAGGACGAATTCGTTGTTCATAATAGCTTACATTTCAAAGTCTTACAGTCCGATGGCTCGTGTCAATTGTATCGTATGTGGGCGACTGCAAGTAATATGAAGATCTTACTGTTTACAGTGGTCACCCACTTAAGACGCGCATGAAGATGCGTGGTTAACAACTGAGTGGGTGACCACAGTGAACAGTTTTGTATTTACGATGACATGTCAAACCACCAACCACAATTGCAACAACAACATTAGCAATTTGCATTAAGTATGTGGGAGATCTTCGAATGTCATAGAATTTTTTGTCATTTGGGTTGACCACTAACCACTCAACCAATACTGGAGCAGCGTGGTGGACTATGAACTTTACTCCATTCATCGTGTTAGGAGATCCGACATCGACAGTAGGATTAGGACATAGGCTAATAGTCATTACTACTGTACAGTTGATTGAGATATACTTCTAAACATCAACTCAACATTGCGATTACCTTACAATAACAACATACAGTTTGATTGTATATATATCATATAAAAACTAGTAGCAACAAGTTCAAATTTTATTATCAAACAAGAAATCATCTGACTGGCATGTTGATCAAAATTCCTAAAATAGTTGTAATGCGTATTTTGGTTACCAGGAAACTGAGTCCAGATCTCAAAATTATCCTTTACAAACCGAAACAAACCATTTCTATATGAAGCCGTTTCCCCTAATCTCTCGATGTTGCCAAAATTCGTAAGAAAACTCTGTCTCATTAGAGCAGGTCATCAGTATGCATAATTAATGAATTCAACGCCATCTAGCGATCTGTACCGGAACTAAGTAATGGTGCAGTGGAATACAAGAGATTGATGGCGGTTAGTGGGTGAAAAATAGCGGCGGAGCTGCGTTTGTTTTAATTTCAATTACTTAATATGTAATGTAATCCTTCATATAACAAACATATTAAGAAATATAGTATTGGAAAAAATATTACCATAGTATTGTACAATAACAGGCTTTTATTTTCAATTTTAGGACTTCCCGCAACTTTAGAATATGTCAGAAGTTTTGTACCTATTGTAAATACTGTAACATATTAAAAATAAACTTACAATTCATACGGTTTTATTTATTTTGCCTTTGAAATGAAGGACTTGAAGTTATAAATATAAAGTCAGCTTTTATGTAACGATAATACAATTGTTTTTTCTAAATATCATGATGATATAAATGTAATAAAATATAAATCAAAATTATAAGTGATTATAATGATTTAAATCTAAACTTTTTAAATAATAATTTCCAAAAATACAAGAAGGTACGTACATTTCAGACACCACAACGATTTATTTTAAGGTAAAACTGGTTGTCACAATAATTTTTTATTATTACATAAAATAAATTATATTAAGCTACACGTAACTTTGCTAAAAGTAGAAAGACTGGAACAAACCACACCTCGCTAATTCTGTTTGGGATTTATAGAGAGGTGAATAGTCAACCTCAGTGACTAAAATTCCTATCTGAGAACTGTACAAGGCTTTGCAACGAATTCCTAACAACACTACCGACTGCTTGTCGTATCCCCGAGCTTTGCGACATCCTACGATACTACATACCCGCTACGAGGAGGAAATTCCGTGCGTCGGAAAACTTGTTAAAGTTGCAGTATTCGATATACGTAATTATATCATTACAACATATATAATTACAGCTATTTCCTGCACATGCTCATAAAAGATAAGTAAAACACTAATTTATCATAATGGCAACATAACTGAGAACATTACTCGAATCTTCTAACAGTGACTCCCTCAACTTTTCTACTCACAAACCGTACTGTACAACCAGCCCATCGGCTATTACGTCTTATTTCGTAGAAAATAACTGCTACAATCGAATAGCAAATAAAAAAGAAACAGTAAAGTATACGCGGGTAGTTTATACATAAGGGTACAATAAGTAACAGAGCCGCCGCTAGATGTCGCGGAACGATTTATCACGCTCACTTATGACAAGTGGCCCGTCCGAGACAGACGCGAAGATGCTTTTTAGTGCCCACCTACACTATGAAGTAGGAGGGGTGTGGTATGGAGGTTCCATATTACGTTTTAGGAGACAATATTTTTTCTTAACTACTTAGGTAGGTACATCTACATAAACGAAAAGTATAAAACTTCAAAACTTCGAAAGGTTTCACCTTACTACTAAGCTGCTTCCTTAGACACAATGTGCCATCTGTCAAAGCTCATTTCAAAATATATATTTTGTTTGATACCATACTTTGTGTTGTACACCACGCAGTAAATTAAGCAACCGGTGGTCTTATTGCTGAAAACAAATTTCTTCCACACAAAAAAGTAGCAGATTTTTTCGAAGAAAATTAAATAGATTAATGAATAATACATAGCATAATATTTGTAAAAATAACAATAATACGTACAGTTAACTATAACTACCACGATTAAAATCAACATTTTCCACATCCACCCAGGATTGACTGGTGGACCATTAAGCATTGTATTGTTTGTCCTTTGTTTTTCAATTTTATTAGGTGACATAAATAAATTAAATCAATATCAAAAATTTGTACGATTGTTTAAATGGAAATATATATGACATAATGCTACCGATAGATTCGTATTTAACTTGTTCCATAATTTAACTTGGGTGAATAAGAAGTTTTAGACTTTTGAACTAAATTACTACAAGAACAGGCTGGAGTTTATTCAGCTAATTTTAATTATTCAAATAAAATACTTCATAATAAATATGTTTTTGTTGTAGAGACAGCCAAATTAAATTTTGCACTTCGTTAGCGAATTATGTGTATGAGAGAAACCTAAATCCATAGACTATTGGTATCCACATACATTTCAAGTATAATACGGCGTGACCATTTAAATAGCAGTACAATAATAACCCAACATTCTTATTCTACAAATTACTTTAATTGTTCTAATCACATGGCCTATGAAAGGACAGAGCAGTAACACTAATAGAAACATTATGGTCTCTGTCTAGTACTTGGCCTCAAACAATGATGGACAGATTATAATAGGTTAGTAGTGAAGCTAATTTGCTCCATAAGTTAGAGCGGCCCAGTGTCACCTCCATGCAACAGTTTCTGACATCGAGTGCTCCAACTTACAGACTATGGTAATGAGGGAGGCAAGGTTTTTGCTACTTGTCCCTTATTCGCCCCATTTGAATATCAGTGAGGGCCATTTTTGAAATACTTCACGCTTTATAGTTGCGCTATCGGGGTATTGTTCGGCTTAGTTTCTAAGTCGATTTACTGGAACCTAAAAATATGTTGAACACAAAACTTTGTATTTGTATTACTGGAAAATAGAAGACTATGTTATATACGTCTCTATGTAGAGTTTATTGTAAAAAATAGCTGAAATAATAAAAAAACTAAAATAGATATTTTTTAATAACCTAGCTACAGTGACACCAATCAATACCAACTACTTGATAAATTCAAATATGGGTGCAATCACATTAATATGTGTTTATGCACTAATCGTACTTACGAATATGTTACTGAATAATACGTTATTCAAGTATTATTCTATTTACTAAGCCACACGAAAAACCCTAGAAAAAGGTTAACCCATACCATCACATACCAAACTATTGACATGTTATAGTACGCTCATACATTCTTGTACATGACATGCCAAGTATGGGCAGAAAATGTTTGTAGTATTAGGCTCACCTTTTGTTGTACCCCTAATCGTTTTGCAAATACTGTAAATAACTATATTCATACAGGTAAAATATTTAAATCTTCTTGGTTATACCTGTTACGGAGCGGTAACAAATTTACACTAGATATATTGCCATACAAGAACGTCGACTATTGTTCTGATTTTAGCCAGACTTGTAGTGTAAAGTAACAAAAGTATTTCAATGTAACAGAACTAAAAGTTAGACCGCAAAATAGTCACCAGTGTAGTCACCGCGACAGCGGCTGTATGACTATTCATGATTCTACCGCAATCTCCGCCCTAGTTTTAGTTTGCTGAAACTATTCCACTTCAGTGAGAAAACTGGGTCACTGAAAGAAAGAAGCTACCTTGTGTACAGACCAACCTCCAGGCTCAAGACACACCCCACTGAATGGAAGACGTGTTGTTGGAAGTGACCATATACATACATATATAGGTCTATAATTTTTTTCTTTGGTGTTGGTTGTGATGTATTATTTTTGCTTGTGTATTTAGGCACGAACTCGTAATCTAGAAATATAGACTATTTAAATATTGATTATGTAGAGTGCTACGATCCCACGATTGAGAAGAATTGAAGTGACGCCTTCATGGCTCTGTCGACATCCAGATTCCGGACCTATTGGAATAATGGAACTGCATAACATGTCCTTAAAATCATTCCATGAGTTTGGCACTCCTAAATTTTATCACAAGCGATAACTAATAATCATACACGATAATCCGAAAAAATGGTTATAATGCTTCCCTGACTTATTCTAAAATCGTTTAAGAAAAGCTGAAATGAAATGAATGAAACGAAAATGTATTTATTCGAAGTAGGTTTTTACAAACACTTTTCGAAAGACAATTTACGCCATCGCTTCTGCAAATCCTTACCTAGAGTAGGCCCTAAAAGAAGTAGAGGCAAGAAACTGCCAGAGAGTATATTTTTCTACTTAGTTACAGAGAACACTTATAGCTATATCTTATCAATTTTTCCTTTCTTTTTTTGTATAACATACTCATGCCCAGGCAATCTTGTCGGAATAGTAATCATCAAGTTTGTAGTAACATTTGATCATGAGAATGCTTTTAAGAGTATTTGCAATCCGTAATTGTCAATAACACCGCGCCACATCCACGGAGATGGCATAAGGAGCGCGTCCCAATGAGATGCGGTGACCTCTCGGATTGCCCCTCCCACATTATCATTCTACTTTTATATCTCCGCCATTACTGTAATTGCTGGGTGTTCCGCCGTCCGCCACTCCACCACTCCGACCGACCACATACTTGCCGGATATTAATTAACTTTATCGCGACAACAGCGGTTTGTTTTATTGACTCTTGGGAATTATATTCAATTAAGAAGAAACAACATATCGGAAGGGAAGGAATGACTCCTATTTCTGTCATTTATTCGCGAGTATAAAGTATGACATAATCATACCTGACAAAGATAAGAAATCTCTTATGCTTCTTTATTATAGATACGACTAAAATTGCCACTTTCTGTCCTGAGCCCTTACTACCCATTTATCCCGAAGGCAAATTGTTAATTTGACTTATGCATGATGATATTTTTTTTTAATTGCTAGGCTATCACGTCTTCAGAAGTCATACATAATAGGCGTGATAATTAGTTTCAGTTGCTATTAGAGATTCAACTAAAAAGACGATTCATGACTTTTCTCTACGGCTACAACGGGTCTGTAACGCCTCTGACTATGTTTTATCAATATTTTCGTGTACCGGTAACCATTAACTTATTCGCTTATCGGCCATTATACCAAAAATATAGAAATTCATAGCAAAACTTATTCAAATTGAAATTTCACTGGGTTGATACATGTTTAAATGGAAAAATTCTTTGCACTAGAAGATTCAAAATAACGTAACGTGAAAATTCACAACAGAAAAGTCAAGCCGTCGAGACGTGCTGCTGTTTGTCATGATATTTAATTCCTCCATCTCAACAACCTGGATTCGTTGGATTGAAAATGATATCAAAACGTTCAACGACATAAAGCTTATTTATCAAAACGTACATCAAAATAAGTAAATGTATGAACCCACCAAACATGGCGCGCGTTGGACATGTGCAATAAACACACGAGTGGACGTACATAGGACGATAGCGCACAGCGCCGAGATCTATAAACTATAGTACATAGCCACAGAACAAATATCAAACATAATAGATTTGTACGTCGTCCAATTGACAAACAAACAAACCTATCCTGTTTACTATGTATTTATTTTGTTACATTGTAATCTATGCTCTACTACTAATAATATAAATGTGAAAGTAGCTATGTCTGTCTGTCAGTCTGTCTGTGACGTGATCACAGCTAAACCGCTGATCTGATTGTGATCAAATTGCATATGGAGATACTTGAAGGACTCGGTATGAAAATAGGATTTTTTTAGCTTTCTTTTTGTAGCTTTTCCAGGAATTTCATCGTTTTACGAAATACATAAAAACAAAGTTCTCCAAAAATATTGTCCTGGTCAAATCGCTGCGATTCCGGTCAGGATAAAGTCTTGTTCGACTGGTTTTCTTTCTAAAATTATTTTTACAGTATGAGAAATCGTTTTTGTTTTCTTTACTGACAGCTATTTGATTAAATGAAAACGAAATAAGTCAAAATTACTCGGCTTGACACTTTCCTTCTAAAATAAATGTGCAATGTTTCGACGTGTTTCCGTTAGTGTCGGAGAGCTAGTCATTACTGGATGTCTGCCTCCGAAGCCTCTTTCTTCTTTCTAAACCGTCAAAGCTTGATACCATTGGTGTCAACAAAGATGTTACATGCAGCTCACTAGTAGATATCATTATTTCTGCATCCCTTTCCGTGAGAATAGACGGCTTACCTAGCTGTAGCTGTTATTGTTCACAATGATCTTTGTACGCAGTACCTTAGGACATGTATATTTTATTACAACTAAATATGAATTAAATTCATTTTTTTTAATTCTCTGCCAACTCCTGCAGACAGCTTTGTCCTGAAGAGAGGACCCACGGGTCTCAGCTATGAAACAATTGATTAAACGAACCCAGAGTTATAGTTAACGAAGCTCAAAGGGGTTGGTGTTACCACCTAGCTCAAGATCAGAAATCTCGAAACATGACATATGGTGGTTGATTATAATATATCTTAATAATCTCCGTGATTGTGAAATATCAGCCAGTAAGTTGAATCTCATATATAAAACTAGTATAATACAGTAGGTATATCCATTTACTGTTGGTGATACTAACATTACTAGTATTCGCTAAACAGTAGACAGTTCTATCAGATAACTATTCTATGTACATAGCAGTACAGTACATAAGCAGTATATAACGCGAAGGCGGCGCG
>DWPQ01000639.1:0-15170 GCA_018251795.1 Perichares adela | reverse complement strand
CCGTAAAAATCGGTCCAGCCGTTTAAGAGATTAGCCGAAACAGACCGACAGACAGACCGAAAATGTAAAAAAAATATTTTAGTATATGTACTGGTGCATTTGGTAACAAGTGGTTATTTTAATATTACAAACAGACACCCCAATTTAATTTATTTGTATACATAGATCGTTCAATTTCACACATTAAAACTACTTCTCAGATCGTTTTCTGTTATAAAAGTAACGTTAGATAATCGCACTGGTAATATTTATTAAATACGTGTTACATAATTCGCTCAGATGCTATAGGTACCTTAAGCTGCAACAAAACGACTTTACTCATAGTATAATCACAAATAGCGGTTTACGTGTAGCGTAGTAGAAGAAACTGGCTTTGGTGCCGCCCACATGGCACCTCCTTCTCGCTGGATGCGCGCAACACCAAACTAGTACAACTATCGGATTCAAATGAATACATATTAAACTACAACTTGTGTTAATTCTATTTAAGCCTCACTAAGTAATGCGATTCTTTAACATAAAAATAGTTTCTAAGTTAACATTATAAGAGTTATGCATACATCTAGTTCCAAAAGGTCAACAATTATCCCACAGTTTGTTTAGTAGTTAGTGATTACTATAATGTTTATTATCAGCAGGAAAATCCGCTGCATCAAAGAAAAAAATGTAATAAATGTGTTTTCTTATTCCATATAAACAATTTTCTCTGAATATTAAAGGGGAGACCTGAGTCTAACATTGGAGCGGACAATGATTAGTTTATTGTAAATTAATGACCATTTTCTCTCTCTTTTCAGTTTGTATCGGAACTAATGGGCGCTTGTCGGTGCCTTCGAATCGTGAAACCCATTACCGAAATCTTCGAGACCGCTTCACAAACTGTACCTATGTCGATGGCAATCTTGAACTGACGTGGCTGCAAAACGAAACAATGGATCTGTCATTTCTGAAACATATAAGAGAAGTTACTGGATATGTATTGATTGCGTACGTAAATGTGAAGAACATAGTTTTGCCCCAGTTGCAAATCATTCGCGGACGGACACTCTTCAAACTCAACGTTAGAGAAGAAGATTTTGCATTGATGGTAACGATGTCTTTGGCCTTCACTCTGGAACTACCTGCATTACGAGATGTGCTTCGTGGCAGCGTTGGCATTTATAATAACTATAACCTCTGCCATGTAAAGACTATAAATTGGGAAGAGATTGTTACGGGCGTAAATGCGACCTATGTATTCGTTTACATATCTCCTGCGCTGGAACGAGAATGCCCACCTTGCCATTCCAGCTGTGAGGCCGGTTGCTGGGGAGATGGACCGGAAAACTGTCAAAAATTTTCTAAAACGAATTGCAGTCCTCAGTGTGCACAAGGCCGATGCTTTGGTCCTAATCCAAGAGACTGCTGTAATACATTTTGTGCAGGAGGTTGCAAAGGGCCTTTACCTAGTCAGTGCCTCGCTTGTCGAAATTTTTACGACGAAGGGACATGCTCACAAGAATGCCCACCTATGCAGATTTACAATCCGACCACGTATTCATGGGAGCCGAATCCAAATGGAAAATATGCCTATGGTGCAACTTGTGTCCGGAATTGCCCCGAACATCTTTTGAAAGATAACGGGGCGTGTGTGCGAAGCTGTCCACCAAATAAAACAGATGTAAATGGAGAGTGCATTCCTTGTAATGTGACTTGTCCAAAAACATGTCGAGCCGAAAAGCCAATACATTCCGGTAACATCAATTCGTTTAAAGATTGTACGATAATTGATGGATCTATAGAAATTTTGGAGATGACGTTCACTGGTTTTCAGCACGTCAATACCGACTACTCATTCGGAGAACGATACGTCAAGATGGACCCGGATAAATTAGAAGTGTTCAGTACAGTTCGTGAAGTTACTGGATATTTGAACGTGCAAGCATATCATCCAAATTTCACAAGTCTTTCCTACTTCCGAAATTTAGAAGTCATAGGCGGACGCCAAGTTGTAGAAAATCTATTTGCGTCGCTTTATATTGTGAAATCTTCTCTAAAATCACTCGGATTAAAGTCTTTGAAAAAAGTCAATTCGGGAGCAATAGCCATAATGGAAAATCGAAACCTGTGCTTTGCTGAGAAAATTGCCTGGAATAAGTTAATAAAATCACGAGATCATAAACAAATCATACAGAAAAACGGCGATCTAAGAATGTGTGGTAAGTTACTGTGCGAGTGCGCTTTGTGAGGATCCTCATAGTTAGTTATATTATTATATTTGATAGTAGCATTTGCGACCTTTGCGATAAATTTTAAAGTTTGCGATAAATGCGAATTTGATATACTGGTCTATATTCTATCCTCATTAACACTAACTCTATTAACAACAATGCTACATAAAGCGAATCGTTTGTTTCTTTGTTACACATTTTTTATTCTGAATTTTCCTGCATAACATAATCTTTTCAACAGAAAAAACAAATATGGTGTGTGATTCTCAATGCTCCTCTGATGGCTGCTGGGGTCCTGGTCCAGACCAGTGCCTGTCGTGCGAAAACTATAAATTCGACGAAACGTGCATACAGAACTGTAGCGTCATTCCTGGGTTGGTATTACAGTAGTTCGACCATTTCCATGCCTTTACCTAATTTATGACTTGAATCAACTATATTGCTGTGCGCAAAATCTGTTTTGATACTTTTGAAAGCTTTGTTTCCTGCACACTTTATTGATGGCTCACACTAAGAGTATCCGTCGATTTTAGGTGTAAATTGTGTCTGAATTATTATTGTTGTTGAAACGTTCGTTGCGACACGATAAAATAAGTATTTACATAACAATAAGTATTTTTTTAGAAATAGTCCAACGCTAGGCACTTAATAATTTTAAACAAAATCGTAAATTTCATCTGTGTTTGCTAATAAAGTGCATAGTCTGGTACCACCAGCCTTTATTAAATATGGGAGGCAGATTTCCATAACAAAACTGAATACGTGTGGGTAGCTCAACTCTTACCGGTTCGACGGCCTAGCGCCGTGCTTTGTTTGTTAGACACGCTGACTGATCTCTTGTTACATTGCCCACCATTATTTGACAAAAATTGTGCAACACGATTTTAATGAAATGAACGTGTATCTATGTGTTAATATGCAAAGATAACTTAAATATTTATACTCTGGTTAAAAAAAAAACCTAAAATGCATAATTTTTCTTTCATTACAGACTATACAAAGATGGTCCAAAAACCTGCAAGCAATGCCATGCTGAGTGCCTAGAAGGGTGTTCAGGGCCAAGTCGAGCTAATTGCACAAAGTGCAAAGGAGTGCGTGATGGACCTTATTGCGTCGCGGAATGCCCCGAGTCCAGATTTGCCGCTGAAAACGGCACCTGCCAACCTTGTCACTACAACTGTATAAATGGTTGCACAGGATCAGCGAATATGGTGGGCCGTGGTGGTTGCAACTCATGTAAAAAAGCAATCATAAGCGTCGAAGCTACGGTGTTAAGTTGTCTTAGAGAAAATGAGTCTTGTCCAGATGGCTATTATAATGAATGGGTAGGACACGTTAAATTACTTGAAGGAAAAGTTAAAGTGGTTTGTCGTAGGTGTCACCCACTCTGTATCAAGTGTACTGGATTCGGGATACACGCTCAAGTATGTCAAGTTTGTAATGGTTTCAAAAGAGGAGATCAATGTGAAGACGAATGTCCTTCAGATCATTTTACAGATAAAGAAAATAGAATATGTACACCTTGTCATAACGAATGCCGTGGATGCACCGGCCCGACTTCAGCAGACTGCATCAAATGTAAAAATCTTAAAGTAAACATGGGTATGAATGATGCAGATACAACAACACAGTCGTTTAACTGTACTACCACGTGCCCAGAAGAATTACAGTACAAGGTTTATTTTGATGAACTTTTACAAAATCCTATTGACGAGCCTTATTGCTCGGAACTACCAAATGGTCCGCCAATTGCAACAGCTAAAATTTCAACTGTACTGATTATCATTCTAGTGATCGCCTTTCTGTTACTTGTAATTCTTGGAATCATTGGATATACATGTCGACAAAAGGCCAGAGCAAAGAAAGAGGCTGTGAAAATGACAATGGTAATGACAGGTTGCGAAGATAATGAACCACTACGACCTACGAATGTCAAACCGAACTTAGCAAAATTACGAATTGTAAAGGAAGCAGAGCTAAGAAGAGGTGGAATGCTTGGATTTGGTGCTTTTGGTAAAGTCTATAAAGGTGTTTGGGTGCCAGAAGGCGAAAACGTTAAGATTCCTGTAGCTATAAAAGTTTTAAAAGAAGGAACAGGCGCAAATACTAGCAAAGAATTCTTGGAAGAAGCATACATAATGGCTAGTGTAGAACATCCTAACCTACTTCAACTACTAGCTGTATGTATGACTAATCAAATGATGTTAATCACCCAGCTAATGCCGCTTGGATGTTTACTAGACTACGTCAGAACACACAAAGAAAAAATAGGGTCAAAAGCCTTCTTAAATTGGTGTACACAAATTGCACGTGGTATGTCTTACTTGGAAGAAAAAAGATTAGTACATAGAGATTTGGCGGCCCGAAATGTATTAGTACAAACTCCGAATTGTGTCAAAATAACTGATTTCGGCTTAGCAAAATTATTAGATATAAATGAAGATGAGTACAAAGCGGCTGGAGGTAGGATGCCAATAAAATGGCTGGCTTTAGAATGTGTTCAACATAGAATTTTCACACATAAAAGTGACGTATGGGCCTTCGGAGTAACTATTTGGGAGATCTTAAGTTACGGAGCACGTCCGTATGCAAATATATCTGCTAGAAATGTACCCGAGTTGCTAGAAAATGGATTGAAACTGCCTCAACCGGCTATTTGCACGCTAGACATTTACTGTGTTATGGTAAATTGTTGGATGTTGGATGCAGACAGCAGACCGACGTTTAAACAACTTGCAGATACATTTGCCGAAATGGCTCGAGACCCCGGTCGATACCTTGTTATACCTGGAGACAAATTTATGCGATTGCCATCCTATTCCACTCAGGTATTTTACATAAATATTTTTTATTTCTTGTTATTAAGTATATGTATTTTCTAGCATAACTTATTAACCCTTGTTGTAATGTTATCCTAGTGGTTATCGAGTAGTCGAATTTCAGCTGTAACTCATACAATTTTTGATTTATTTACCTTTGCTTAGTTAGACTTAGTCCGAAATAAATTTGGGGCTAATGCCTGGAAAAGAAAAATAAATTCATATCTCTCAACTCATAGTGCGATTTGACATTTTAAATGATATGCATCGAATGGTGATTTTCGGCATAGAATTTTAAAATGTCAAATATAATCCACAAGTTTCGAGATCGGAATTTATCCCTTGCCAGACATGAGCCTGAATAATAGTAAAACAATGAAACTTAACAATTAGTTACGTTGGCATGTAAATAATTGTAATTAATGTTTTATTTAATTATATGTATTTGCAAAATGTTTTTATTTAAATATATGCTTATTTTACTTTTAGTTTATTTATACATGAAGATAATCTTTATGAATTCATTGATGTGTTGTAAGAAACTAAAATGAAATTCTATCATTACAGGATGAGAAGGAGTTGATACGAAATCTTTCATCTGCAATGGATGGTCCTGAATCATTAGTGGAGGCCGACGAATATCTGCAACCAAAATTAAAACAAATGCCTGGGGTTGCTCCTTGCAATTCAAGCATCATCGGAACTGGAGTCGATTCTCAAAATACGGCATTGAAAGCCTGCACATCTGCGTCCTGGCCGAACACTCCCACCCATCCCGAAGGCACCGCATCTGATGGTGTAAACAGACCAGAAAACTGGGATCAAGATCTATTAAGATACAATAGACAGAACAACAGTAACGGTCCTGAAATGCGTCACTATTACAACAACGGCGTATGTGCCTCCGATAGCTCCAGTTCAAGATATTGCAGTGATCCAATGAAAGTAAGACCAGAAGGCTTAGAGGGAAATTTCGATAGTATGTCGAAAATAAAAGAAGCCCATGTCGGTAATCTTAAACTGAATCTGCCATTGGATGAAGATGATTATCTAATGCCTTCGCCACAGCATAATCAAAATGCTTCAACATATATGGATTTGATTGGTGAAGGCGCAGAAGGGCAAGATTTGGAGAAACTCCGATACAGTACTTTTGCAGGATCAAAAAGATGTATAGATAACCCGGAGTATTTGATGTCAGATCAAAGTGTACCACCACAGACTGTAGGTATACCAACTGATCCCGTTCCATTAGAATCGCTTTGCGTCAGTGAAGGCAGCGGTAGTGAATCCACGCCTCAGCCAGGAACGAGCAAATATCAACCACAACGATCTGTCGAGGAGGAGAGTATGTCAGATCACGAATATTATAACGACCTGCAGCGCGAGCTTCAACCGCTTCGGAGGAACGAGACGACAGTGTAAAAAGTTACGTATTGTGGTGATAGTTAAGCGTATAAACTGATCTCTCGCAATTACAAAAAATGACTGTTTTACTTAATTGTGCGCGCGCGCACACCTCGTGCCATTTATGTGATGGCTAGTGTTAGTTTGTTGAGGAAACTTCAAAGTAAGAATTTTATTATAGTTATATAAACAATTTGTTATTTTCTTCTACTTAATTTTTGTAAAGGAACTGTTATGAATCTTTCAATTGTAAAAATTTATTTCGCATCGGGTGCTGCTACGCGCTCTTCAGAAGTTAAGTTATTTATTAATCTAGACTAAGGAAGGCTATGTTCACCTTTCAAAAGTTTTAGTTTTATGCGTGTGTAATTTTAATTTTAAACTGTGATAATTAGTTTAGTTAACATTTTTTTAATTAATTATGACGGTCAGGTCTGTCTTTCATGAAAATGCAATGTCTATATTTATTGTAACATACATAAATATTAACAATGAAGTGATGTCATGTAATAAACGATAAAAAGACGGGCGATTATAATTATGTGAAGGAAATTATTACGTAGTATGTTACGAAATTCCCTTAAAAAATGTTCTTGCCAGTCTACGGTCCAATGTTAACCAATCAGTGTATAAATCGAGCCATTTCATTGAGTCGTATCTTGTCCATCTTGCCTTTAACTGAACTTCGACTTGCCTGACCTTTTTAAAATGTATGTTGCAAATTATTATGTACCATATTATATGTATTTTTATTTCTTCAAGATACGTTTGTATTGAAAATATGTATTTACGGCAAAATGAAAAGACATTAATCTTAAGTACCTAATGTATTTCTAATATTCGCTGTCGTATGCACAAAGATGGGTAGAAATATTGAGTGTACCTATAGATAAAACAGTATACTAAATACTATAAAGTTTTACTCACATTGTATAGTGTTAGACTAAGTATTCGCTGTCGTATGCACAAAGATGGCTAGAAATTCCGTATTTACTTAAAATAGTATATTCAATACTATAAAGATTCACTCACAGTGTTAGATTAATTCTTCTTATAGACCAAACATTCGTTTGCCATGTAGGTAATGTGTATAATAAAAATAGTATTTTTATTTTATTGTATATAAACATATCTATAATATAGTCGTTTTCATAGAAATGATGTAGCAGCAACTACTCTCATATAGAATACCATCGTCTCTACCTTTAGCTGTAAACATTCTGATGTAAATCAAAATTAGATTAGTGCCATTACAGTAACTTAATGAAATATAAGAAATAAAATATTCACATAATATGTCGAACAACTTTTTTTTAGCTGTCAAGAATTTAAGTTAAATCTTGCTATTGTACGAAGAACTCCAAAAAGCTAGATCGTAGGTTCTTCTAAAATTTTCCTATCAATATCGCTTCAGTAAATAAACTTTTGATATTTGAAACTATTACTACTGTTCGATAATCATAAATAGCACATAATTAACATTCATTAAAAAAAATGTAAGGAACGAATCTGCTTAGGTTTTAATTACTTGTCGAAAATGGTTGTACAGAAGTTTAAATTATACATGTAAGCGTTTTTGCGTATAAAATTGTATAATTACGTAAATAAAAAATTTCCTTACAATACTTGAATTTTTGAATAAGAATTTATAGTAGTCATGTCAAGTTTAAAATGGTAGTATAAATTTTTGGATAATGTTTGACAACTATGTTCCTGAAGAGGAATATGCCAGTTCATGTTCAGTAGTATTCTTTAAAAAATGTATTGGTTTGTAGAGTATAAATGTTTAAACAAGTTATTCCGCTTTAGGATTCGAGTAAAGTAAGTGAAGTTCTTCTTTAGGAGGAATGTCCCAGTTCATTTGCAGAAGTATTTATTAAGAAATAAATTGATACGTAGAATAAATGTTTTAACAAGTTATTTATTGGACAGTGTGATTTCTTGTAAAGTAGTTTTTACTCCTTAGGAGGAATGTTCCAGTTCAAGTTCAGTAGTATTTAAAAATATATTTATGTGTAGAATATAAATGTTTAAACAAGTTATTCCACAGTTTGATTCCAGTAAATTAGTTAGTATTCCTTAGGAGGAATGTTCCAGTTCATGCTCAGTAGTATTTAAAAGTATATATTGATGTGTAGAATATAAATGTTTAAACCATTTATTCGACATTGTAATATGAATAAAAGAGTCGTTACTCCTTTGGAGAATTGTTCCAGTTAATCTATAGTATTGTTTAAAAAAAATGTATTGACGTGTAGAATATAAATGTTTAAACAAGTTAATCCACAAAGTATTTCGACTAAAGTAGTTGTGATTCCTTTGGAAGAATATTCAGCTTCATATGCAGTTATATTTCTTTAAATTTGATATTGGTGTGTAGAATATAAATGTTTAAACCATTTATTGGACAGTGTAATATGAATAAAGTAGTTGTTACTCCTTTGGAGGATCTTTCCAGCTCAGACGTAGTAGTATTTAAAAAATATATTGATGTGTAGAATAAAAATATTTAAACAAGTTATTCCGCAGTGTGATTTCAGGTAAAGTAGTTGTTACTCCCTAGGGGGAATGTTCCAGTTCAAGTTCAGTAGCATTTAAAAATATATATTGATGTGTAGTACCTAAATATGTTTAAACCATTTATTCGACAGTGTAATATGCCTAAAGTAGTTTTTACTCCTTAGGAGGATTCGTGTGCATATCTATCTGTATTGATGTGTAGAATACACATGTTTAAACAAGTTAATCCATAATGTATTTCGACTAAAGTAGTTGTGATTCCTTTGAATATTCTGCTTCATATGCAGTTATCTTTATTAAAATTTGTATTAGTGTGTAGAATATAAATGTTTAAACAAGTTCTTCGACATATTTAGATTTCTCTATATTAACCATATTCACAGTGTAGTTTAGAAAATATTGCAAGTTAACACAACTGAAATAAATATGAATGTTGTTCAATTGGCTAAATAGATGTTAGTGTAGTTAAAAATATTAAATGTGGGTATACGTGCCCAGAAAATAAATGAAATAAATAAATATTTGCTTTGTTTTTTTTTCTACTAAACTGATACATATTATACATTACCTATCTAATACCTGCATATCCATTCCCTATATTAATATACCTCGAAAAAAAACTGTAAAACTAATGTAATTGAACCCATTCGTACACCATAGATACAATTCGAGGAACACATACTTCAAGATGCGTGCGACGTGTCGACACTTCCCCCGAATAAGGTCATAACGAAAAATTTGTGATTTATCAGGAGAGAGAGAAAGAGAGAGACATTTTTGTGGATGTTAACGCCCATTAGTCTGTGCCCTGAGTGATGGCGCACCGCGTACGCTGATTGCGGAGCGGATTTACACTTCGATACACATCCTTAGTGGACACGGAAAATTGATGCACCCACATGGGTTTAGTGTTGCGTTTATGTTATTTTAATTTTAATAATGTCGCTATCAAAACTGACGCGTTTACAAGAAAGAAGTTTCTTTACATACGACATATTTTTTAATTTTACAAGCCTTTTATGTTCAGCGTGCTTAGACATCCAAACGAAAGGCTTTTCTATTACTGCTGTGATAAAATCTGCAGCAGGAAAGTCCTCATTAAAATTAATTTGCGACATTTCACTTCACTATCCGCGAGTAAAAATCAAAATACGCGTATTGATAAGCGTATCCGCCAACAAAATGCGCCGTGAAATGTGCTCACCTGCTTGCACTCCGGACAAATTCAAACATATCAAACATTTATCTAATGAGCCGATAATTCCGCCTGCGCAGTGCGCCATTACTCATGATGCACACGTGTTTGAATGTTAAAACTATTGTCAATTTAAAAAGAAAGAAATCTCATTCATATAGTCAATATAAGAAAGATAAAAAAGAATAGCTCATTCACTAATATTCAATTAATTAATAGTCAATATTCAAATTTTAATTTCAAGAATTTATAATATAGTATAACGTAATTCTAATGACACGAATATATAGTTTTGTTAAAAAAAACCGTGTTCCGACTTTATGCGTTGGAGATGTCGATAATGATACCTTTCTAGGGCCACCGTGAGCTCGTGTCTGCTTATAGACTTTGGAAATAAAACAATAAGTGATCGAGTATACAAAAGACTGTAATTTTCCAGTTCAGTCATTTTCCACGGATTCAAGATTATTTCTTTTTAATCACAATTTTTTAACAAACGTTCCTCATTTCTTAACAACCGCTTCATCATTCTTAACCAAGGCTTTATCATTTCTTCACCTAACGCTTCATTATCACTTAACATAGCGTTTATCAATTTACTAATAGTGTAAGTGGGACTGTTGAGTATGAAAATTGGCATTTGCTGCCATTATAGGAAGCGAACAAAGTGGAGTGAGAATTAACATTATACTTAATTTCATGTATTCACTCACCTTTTTTTATATGATAATGCCTTCGCACGACCCATTCGATGGTAAGTGACTATGTAATCTTGAATAAAGTACAGTAACTTTATAAAGGTCTGTTCACCCTCTCCTTAGCATTGGAGGCCTATGCCACGATGCTCTATTGCTGACCGGTGGAGGGGCTACTAAGCATTGAACTTTCTTAGTGGAGGGGCTTGTACCTGTCAAAAATTTTAGTCACATTTCAATCGCTTAACGAGCCGTCAAAAGCATGGAAGTTATAAAAAAATTAAATTACCTTCACAAGCTGTAGGGTTATAACCGCTTCAGGATTAGGATAGGATTTAATAACAAACAAATAATGTTCAGTAAACGATTTAATTATCTTACAAAAATAAATAAAATATAAATGCAAATTCCAAAACCTCACACCCCTAAAAGTAATAAAATTATATAAAGTTATATTTTTTACCGTACGTATGTCCTACGTCACATAATATAATGTCTCATTAAACATCTCTTCATACAATACTTCGTATACCCTATACATAACAAATACTAACAAATATAAATATTTTTTGTTTAAATAAATATACATAAAAAATAATTTTAAATGTTTAAAATAAGGACGGAACGGTAATCAGATACTAAAGTTACTAATTTAGAATGTAAAGCATTATCAAAGTAATAAATTATTGACGTAACAATTCTCTTAAATACTACAATAAAAGTTTAATTTTAGTTTTTTGCTGAAAAAAAAAGTACTCTACAATAAATTGGATTAATCCGCTGTTGCATTTCACACATAATGTCTCATTGACAAACCAACCTAATTTAACATTTCGTATAGTTATATGTAACTGTAGTTTAATATATAGTAAACCGTTGTTACCTGACCAACATGTATTTATAAATTTCAACATAAATTGTTAAATAACTGTTTACTTCACTTTCTAATAATAGGTCTCATAACTATATATTTTTGACAATTTTAATTTAAATTATTCCTTAATATATAAAAATTAGATGATAAAAAATCATTACGTACATTTAAAAATGTATTTAAAGTATTTATTTCTCATTAATGAATTAGTCTCATAAAAATATATAACAAATATAACAGAAACGTGACAAAGATACAGGTTTATAGGAAGTGCAATATAATATTTTCTAAATGTATTAATTAAATATGAGATACATTTAAGCACGAAATGAATGCCGCGGTAGCAGTCCATAGATGGACCCACATAGTTCTTGTTAGGCACGAAATTAATCGTATCATAAACATCAATCCATGGACACACTTAGATATCATAGAGTAATTTTTTAACGCTGTGTTCTAATTTTGAATACGACATACACTTTACTGTAACCGAATGGCCAACACACAGATTGATGTAAGATTACCCTTTTCTCTAAACAAATAAATAAAATTAGAGTGTCTGTTTATAATATTAAAATAACAGCTTTTTACTAAATGTATATTTGTGTATAACTGTATACACGATACGTATATTAAACTATTTTTTTTTACCATTATTCTTAGTCTGTCTGTCTTTGTTCCGGCTAAATCTCTGGAACAGGTGGACCGATTTTGACTGAACTTTCATTGAAAGATACTTGTGGAGCATCAAAGAAGCTACTGTTGTTTCTAATGGAAATTTTGCCGTTGGCCTTAGCGGCCTTTACAGCTTCACGCGAACAGAAGAGGCTACTGTTTATCTTAGATTTTCTGCGTCGGGATTTGCGCGAGAAAAACTTAGTGACAACTGATTTCCACGCGGTCAAAGCCGTCGGCATAGCTAGGATATTACTATACTTAATATACAGCGCTCTCAGTTATAGGGGAAATGTGGTCCACGTTGGTAATCGCATTAACTTCAAATACATCTGCAGTCTTACGTCACCTCCATCTGTTTAAATATCAAACCGGTGACTATAATCATAGTTATTTATTAATAAAAACAAATAACATTAGCTGAAGCACCAGAGAGAACCAACTTGTTGAGTCTGTGTAACAAAAGTAATAAACAAATTATAATATATTTAAATATATTTAAAAAGAAAACGTAAAATATTAAGTACTTCTTATATAAATTATAACCAACTGCATCAGATGTTAACAAGTTGGCATTGCTAATAAAAGTGTCACGGGACAATCCGAGAACAGATTTTACTCATTAATTAGAAAGCGTCAGTATCCATTTCGCAAATCGTTAATTAAAAATAAATAATAACCCAAAGACATAATTTAACAAATATCCGCTAACACAAATAATCATTAATAATTATTATTACCCAACAATAATAACTGTCTATTACCTTGTAATTGGTACAAGCTCCGTGTTAAATAATAAATAAAATAACTTACATTTGGTATACGTAGTAAATGCTTATGTACATACATTAATTAGTTCAGATCCATCACTAATCAAGCAAAAATTAATTTCTTTACAGCACTTGATAAACAGGTATTTCTATAATAAATCATGAGGCAAAACATTATAAAGTTTATACATTTTTGGAGTTTACTCCTTTAGAGTCGATTTTGATATGAGGCGCCCGGTATGATGAAATTTTTTGAGAGTAAAATCACTTGAAGGAATGATCTCGTTAGGTTATTGGTGCGCAACCTATTTTGTCTTTTATTTATTTTACTTTTTGATAAAAGGACACGAAAGCAGATTATAGGTAAAGGATATAGTATAGCCGAATACATTAAATGACGATTCAGCGGAGGGTAGATTAGAAACTGTTTCTATAGAATAATTTAAAAGATATCCAGAGGTATTTCTTTCGCCGTTTCTTCTCAATAAAGGAGATTCTCCAAATATAAGCAAAATATGACTTTGAAAGAGTATGGACAAAACAGCCACATTATATAATTATTTTAATTCGAATTTCTTAAATTTCAATATTATTATAAAATTAAAATATGATTTAGTCGTGAAGTAAAGTAGAAAAAACAAGATGAATGGATCTTAAAAACTAGATAATTAAATGCAATGGAACTCTAGTCACAATTAATAATCCTTATATTATAGCTGCTGTATAAAACAGCATAATTATACATAATAACCTACCTATAATATTAATAAGATTATTAAATTATTTTTATATACCCAAGTTTTAGGCCGATAAAAATATATAATCAATGTTTTTAAAAATAAGACCATTAAAGACGTCCAAAATACCATCATAAATATTTTTAAATAGATTCATAAAATGTTAAATATATATATATTGTTCTATAGAGCTTTTGATATTGATTTACGCTGTCAATAAATTCGTAACATTTAAATATATTACATTAAGTCTTAAATTGATATCATTCTTTTTTCGTTTAAAAGAACTTTGTCTGCCCATGTCTGAACCAAGTATGTCTTGTCAAATTTCTAGTAACGGTCTAAAGTTGTTCTTCGTCTCGCTAATATATATTTTTTGAGCAACACGATTCGTTTCAGTTTTCAGAGCTTATTAATTTGTTTTCTAAGTTTAATTAACTGTTAGTTTAATTAACATCCACAACTTGTATGAAATATAATTTGCAAAAGTTATAACCGTACGTGACAGATAATTATGCACTTTGTAATTTTCTATAGTTTCAACAAACATTAACTGGACGACTTATATTACTGAAAAAATATTTTACACTAAAAATTAAACCTTGTCAATAAAAACTTTGCTAACCGCATTTTTATATTATACGATTAATTGTTTAAGTACGAATGATTTCACATACATATACACAACATATATTCTTAAGACTGTTAAATGAAATAAGATTTAACGATAAAAACATTTTGAATTCAGTCACTTTAGCTTTCAGTGCAATACGCAGATTGTAAATTGAATATTATGTCTACTGCACATAGTATCGCGACTGAAGACTTGTATTATGGCGGCGTAGTCTAAAGTTCGGTTTTTATAGGATCAGAATTGTCTTTTTTATTCCGTCTGTTTCTTCTATGCTTGCTGTTAGACAGGATTTCGTAGGCTTCTTGTATCTCCATAAACCTTTCCTGAGCTGCGCGTCGTAATTTCTCGTCTTTCACTTTATCCGGATGGTTCTCGCGGGACAATCGACGCCATGTCGAAGTTATCTCTTGCTGACTTGCATCTGGGCCTATCCCTAGCACCTGGTATAAAAATACACATCATTTAAATACCTATTACACATACACCACAGATTATATATGCGTACCAGGCGTGAATAAGTTGATAAGTCGACTTGCATATATATTTTTTTAAAGCAAAATAGGCATTAGGATAGGATAGGGTCTGTTTTACCGCACATAGCAAACATGTGAATTTTTAAATAACTCTCTTACTA
>DWPQ01000638.1:0-15170 GCA_018251795.1 Perichares adela | reverse complement strand
TCAGGAGTATGATGGCATACTTATCTCAATTTTGGCCAAAGTGTGGATTGAGTCCTTTCTGCTTAACTACGTCCATTTAATAATAAAATTTCTCGACTCGAAATAGAAAGAGAGGGCAGACGACATACCCGTACTTGTACTACTTGTCTTTATCTAATACACGCTCCTCTGCAACTCAGTCTTAATGTAATAAATGTAGTTTTCCACATATTTTGCTTTTGAGCGTTATCCACCTACTTTTCAAGAAACTATCGTTAGACTAAACGAGGGGAAGAAAAATGTTGGTTAATTTGTTAGACCTGGTCTGGATATAACAGAAATGGTAGACCTAAGAGGGAGATCAATAATTTATTACCTATGTGCCATTCTTCCAGGTCGAGTGCGTATAAAGAAGAAGAATTGAATCAACCTCGAAATAATTTATTAATATATCAGGAGTCAAAAGCTATAATTTTACTACATTCAGTTTTTTTAATAACCTTACTATTATCTGTTTACATATTTGTTTTAATTTGGAACGTACATTCACAAAGAAATCATAAGTAGTTCCACTTTCAATACACACGTAGATAACGTATTTTGGTAATTTAAAATTGCTAGATTTCATAAAGATTTAATACAATTCAAATTCAAATTAATTTATTTGAAGTAAGATTTTACCAACACTTTACGAAAGTCAAATTACGCCATTGCTTCAGCAAGTCCCTACGATGAGTAAGCCCTAGAAGAAAAACGGCAAGAAATTGCTAGGGAGTATATATCCCACCCACAGATACAGAGAACACTTATGACAATCTTATTATTAATCACACTATTATTTCCTATTTATTTGTATAACAAAACTCATTCCCAATGACATTTACACCGATTCGGTTATTCTGGTGTTTTGTTTGTAAATGTCAGAGCACGGTTTTTACGAAAATTTATATATAGGTAGTCATAGTAACTACATATCAACTGGTTCTGTTAGTATACAATAATTTATTAATTAAAAAACCAAAGTACTAAAACTATTGGTCGCTGTATGGGGATACCATGTAAGCGACAGTGGCGGCCTCCTACATTTTCATGACTTTATTGACAGATTATTGTGCTTTCTGCATAAATCTTGAAACTCAGTTACTTCAAATTAAGCCTGAAGGAGATAAGTTACAAGAAATTAGAAAAAAAACTAATATATATAAAATTATTCTTTTTGAAGAATGGACTGATAATAATATCGATATTCCGGCTTAACAAATATTAATTATTACAATTAATTTAATGCCAGCTGCTTTAAAACCCTCAATCACAGCCAGTAAGATGATTGATAAATAGTAATAGAAATGCTTGTGAATTGTTCAAAAAAGCCTTATTTCTTTGGAAGGGCGTTTAATTTAGAACTTTAAGACACTAATTGTTGACGTCATCAAAGAGTAATTTTGACTACTCTGTATATTCATAATTTTATACTGTAATCTGTGGTTTGCGAATTTATATTCATAGACAACTATTATTTGGAATGACATTCCTACGTATAGGGATCAAACGACAGTTTTATTTTCAAAATTCAAATCGTAGAGTTTTTACTGTTTTTAGTCGTAGTACCTGATATATTAACATGAATATACCACTTCATGTTGAAATTGTGCTAAAAAGGCAAAGTCGTGCATGTAAGGATAATGTTAAGGAGATGGTTCAATCTTACTTAACAAATTTTGCAACTCTTACACCAGGAGCTACTGTAAGTAATGATGATCTAGAAGAAAATTTGGAACTACAAGAGCATGTACATTCAATAACATTCTGTGATGCGGAACACGAATCTGAAGTAGCAACGACAGATTCCGAGCTTATTTTTCACATTTATACCCTGGATGCTTTCGGAGCCGAAAGAGACACCATGACGGACAATTCCTCGGGGGAGGAGTTATCAGTGGCAGACGTGTGGTCCCTGCCGTCCGAAGAGTTCCACGGACTCTGGGAGAACCTGGTTTTTGACTCTAAACTGAAAGAGGAAACCCTACGGTTTGTGGAGACCGCTTTCGAATTCGCGGATCGCGGAGTTGATCCGAATGTGGTCGCGTGGAACCGTGTGGTGCTCTTACACGGGCCCCCTGGCACCGGTAAGACGAGCCTGTGCCGTGCGCTAGCGCAAAAGCTGGCCATACGTCTCGGCGAGCGATTCCCGCGGGCGCGTCTGCTCGAGGTAAACGCGCACGGGCTCTTCTCTAAGTGGTTCTCTGAGAGCGGCAAGCTGGTGGCCAAGCTGTTCGACCGCATCCGCGAAATCGTCGAGGACAAGCGAATGCTGGTTTGTGTGCTTCTGGACGAGGTAGAGTCGCTGGCACATGCGCGACGAGCGGCACACGCGGGCCTGGAGCCATCCGACGCGATCCGCGCCGTCAACGCCCTCCTCACGCAGCTCGACCGGCTGAAGCGGCACCCCAACGTTCTCGTGCTGACCACCTCTAATGTGACCGGCGCCATTGACGTCGCGCTGGTGGACCGAGCGGACATCAAGCGGCTCGTGGGTCCGCCTTCCGCGCGCGTCGCCTACGAGATCTTGCGCGGTTGCTGCGGCGAGCTGATGACTCGCGGTTTGGTGGCCCCGCGCGAGCCGCTGTTCGCGTTGCGCGTCCTGGAAGCGGCGCGCTTCGCAGAGGCGGAAGGTTCGCGCGCTTCACTGCGCCTGTGGGGCGTCGCACGTAAAGCGGCAGCGGCCGGCACGTCCGCGCGCGCCCTTCGACGCGTGCCCTTCCTGGCTTACGCGCTACATGCGCGCGGCCAGCCCCCGCTCTCAGTGTTTCTGGAGGCGCTGCACGCGGCGCTCCGACAACAGGCGCAAGATGAGCAGGACCTCGGCGACCAATCTGCCCCAGCGGACGTTCCGTAGTCACGTATGTCGTCTGAGTGAACACCGGTGTGCCGTGAGTCTGTGACCGAACAGTTACGTACGTCGATAGAAGGAATCGTTATAGAACTTCGATTGTCGTTATAAACATTTCCGTATTCGACCCGGACCATCTCATCTTCAGTGCAAGCATAGCGTATAAATAAGTTAATAATATCAATAAAAAAATTGTTATGCCATCTGTTGGATCAGATGTGCTAAGAAATGAATTGTAATTTTTAGTTACTCTGTAGCAGGGATTATAAGTATAAGGACAAAATAAAGCATATATTCAAATTTCAAGATTTTATTTTATATCGTCGTCACCGGCCGATGATCCAAAGCATGTTGAGGCCGGCCGGGCCGAGGTGCGTACGCGCCAGCGCGGGCGGCCGGCGGCGCGCGGCCCCCGCCAGCAGCAGCAGCAACGAGTGCAGCAAGTTGTTGCGGCCGCGCGACACCTGCTCGGAGTACGATATCGTTATTTAGCACACGCCGACGTCGTATCAATAAACAACATAGAGTCTGTAAGTGGGTACCTCGAGCGTCTCGTCCCCGAGCACGAGCGCGTAGTGCGGCGGCCGCAGCGACACGCGGTGCAGCGCAAGTGCGCGCGGGCCGCGGGGCGGGGCCGCCGGCGCCGCGCTCAGGTGCGCCGAGCTGAAGGCGCGCGCCGCGCCCGCCGCCGGCATCTGTCGAGTGAGACAAACTCTATGACGGCAGTCGCGCGCGGCGCGAGCCGGGTGGACGTTCGGTATACTTTGGTCTCACATTCCAGTGGTTCCTTCTACTGTTATATATACTGTTTATGTAGCATTCGTTTTTACCTTTATTATTTCTTTTTTTTATATAAAAAGAGCCGTTAGGTCTTATATAGTTGCAGTAAGCTTTTCGTTTGAAGTGTTCCTTCTTTCTTTATTTCCAACTAGCTGTGCCCGCCTAGTAATTGGTTTCACAAAGGTTTTACCGGCTAAATCCCGAACTTGCATGAAATTAAGATAAAATATAGGGCCTCAACCTATTTTCGTATGAAAGTCCCGTCAAAATAGATGGAGCCGTTACCGACAAACAGACACACAAAAAAAAAGGGGTTATTTCAGTATAATATGTCCCGTATGCAATTTTTGTGTACCTACATACATGCATACATACATAATAAAATATGCGTTAAGTAAAAAGCGGGTATATAATATTACAAACAGACGCTCCAATTTTATTTATTTGTTTATTAGATAGTACCAGTACGAATACAAGTCAATTTCGTTATATGTTTTGAAGTATTAATATTAAAATGGTAGCGCCGACGGTACGAACCTGTCCGTCGAGGTAGGTGGCGAGCAGGTGCAGCACGACCTCGGCGTCGGTGGGCTTCCCGTCGTCCCAGCCCGAGCCGCCGCCGTTCCAGCGGTAGCTGCTGAGGCAGCCGCCCGCCGCCAGCTCTGCGGACAGGGGATTCGTTCGTATTGGTTCGTCGGGTAATGGACCGGTCATGAACGGATATCTTTGTACACATTTCATTTTTTTACCGGATGGATATAAGCTTGAACGGCCGTCTATTTGCGCTACTTTTTAACTAGAAAAAATACTCATATTGGCCTACTAATTGTACAAGAAGAAACGGATAAAGGTAAAGAGGTCAATGTGGGTGCATCCTATATTATTGGAAAGGGAAGAATTTGGTGTATTTCATACTGTTTTTCCGTAGTTGGAAGAAGATGAAACTAAATTTTAAAATTGTCTTCGGATGAAGAAAGATACCTTTCAACTTTTATTAAAGCCGTATGTGATAAAATAACTCACAAGGATACTGATTTCAAATTGTCAATTGTTATTTCCCCGGCAGAGAGATTAGCAGTTTTGCTAAAGTATACGTTTTATGATATGTGCAATGTTTGCCTAAATTATGTACCGCGGTACAACAATGCAATTTTTTTTCTTAACCCAATAGAAAAACAAAAATAACCAATTATCTGATAAAACAATTTTAGTTTATTTTTAGGAACGCAGGGAGACGGCCCCTAAATCGGCAATATGTCCGGCAGCGTCAACATTCAAAACACATCAATACACTGACGTGAACGACCGCTCTTAAGCCGGACCGGTGCCCCTTGCGCGGTGGTGCAACCGGCGTAAATTGTCCGCCAGACCGATATCCGGTGAATGTACACACTTTCATTATAAATCATACACCACCGCGAATCCGGCAAATAAAACGGTCCGATATCCGGTGAGAAAACGTACGTCTACAAGCGCCCTACGGCGCTACCGCACTGACACCGCCCGCAACCCGCTCGCACTCACCGGTGACGCGCTGGAGCACGTAGCGCTTGTCGGCGAACGGCTCGAGGTACGGCTGCAGCGCGGGCGGCGGCGTCCCCGGCGGCCCCGTCGGCCCGGCCGCGCGCAGCTCGCGCACCAGCCGCTCCAAGATTGTCACGTGGATCCACTGCAACGAACTCACGTGTACACTCCCAACGAAACAGTGCGGGCCTGGAGACTTGCACCGATGCATTATAACAATATGCTCTAACGAACGAGCTCTCCCTGCGCGTGGCGGGGGAGCGTCCAAGCACCGGTACCGATGTCCCGAGGTGCACGAGGGCGATAATGTCGACGTTCCCGTCGGTTTACCGCACTGCGGCCGGGTGTACCTTGCGGCGCTGCGGTTTGTACTGACCAGACGCAGGTTGAAGTTCCACTGCGTGAGGCGCTGCGGGTCCAGGTGCAGGCGCCACCACACCTGCGGGGAGCCCTGCGGCGAGGTCTCGTCCAGCTGGCCGCTCTCTGGACGACGAAACGATATGTTAACCGACGACACAAGACGAGGTCTAAATTCACCCGACGACAAAGACCTTTCGAGTCGGCCTCGCCTCGGTGTGTCGTGTGTGCGATACGCACCGGTGTCGAGCGCCGCCAGTTGGTAGGCGGGCGGCGGCGGCGCGGCGGGCGCGGTCCACGAGCCCCCGGCCCCCGCGCCCGGCTCGGCCCGCGATAGCTCCTCATACTGTCTGCGAAGTGAAACACACGGATACGGACTACAGTATTCTACTACGAATGCAAACAAAGTTTAGCAAAAGAGAAGAAATCGAACCGACTTCAGATAGCCTGTCAGCGAGCGTCGGTCGGCGATGAAGAGGTCGCGGGCGACGGGCGCGGACGGCGGGGGGGAGCCGCGCGGCGACGGCGGGGAGGGCGGCGCGGCGGCGGGGTGGGAGCGCCACGCGCGCGACAGGGACAGCGATAGATCCGCGTCCGATGCAGCGCTGACGTCACTGTGGGGTTCCTTTGTTGTCGACTCCGACAGCACGAATGACGAATCTGAACGACCAATGTATGAACAACGCATGAGAACAAATAATATTGCAAAACAAAAAGTATTACCGGTGGCTTATAGCTTTTTAAATGTCAGTAACGTGCAGTAAGTGGCAAACGTGCAGACGGGCCATTTAATGGTGAGCGTTCACCGGCGCCCGACGACTCCGAAGGCGTCCCTGACGCGTCGTCGGCCGCAACCGAGCGAAAGATCCGCTTATTGATGACTCTGACGCGTCGAAACGTTTCACGGTTACCTCTAGGAGGGCAGTGAGCCAATCGGGAAGGAGAGTAACTAGGAGACTAAACCGTGCGGCACAAATAGGAGGGTGCTAACCGAGGTCGGGTGCGGCGAGGCCCAGCAGACGCAGCTGGGCGCGCGTGAGCGGCAGCGGGGCGGCGCGGCGCGGCAGCAGCCGGCGCGCGTGGTGCAGCACGCCGCACGCCAGCGCGCCCGCCACCGCCAGCTCCGCGTAGTGCGCGCCGCTCGTGTGCCCCGGACACTTGCTCCATCTGCACCCGACATGCGTTAAATAAAACTAATTCAATTAACAAAAAATACAATAACCTAATTTACTTTCAATTACGGCTTTAATTTTTTAAGCCACATCATAAAATAATAAAAATTAAAAAAAAAAACAAATAAATATTCTGAGTGATGCGAAGAATACACTCAACTTAGTGTGTGAGTAGAAGACAACCCTTTAGTTGGACACTCATTCCCATAGACATGCCTATTCTCTGTACAATAACTGTGTTCACAGGAGTCGCAACTGTTTCCTCCCAACTTCAAAATCAATCTGTAATCATTGCTACAGCTGTAACAAACCATATGTAACAAATACTGCAGGAAGTAACAATTACCGTAACATTAATCACGAATTTATGTCGTTACGCGCATCTATTTCGTATGGCGTATATTCGTATCTTAGGTGCAACTGATTCAATCCTACTAATCCTACTAATTCCTACTAATATTATAAATGCGAAAGATTGTGAGGATGTATGTATGTTTGTTACTCTTTCACGAAAAAACTACTTGACGGATTTTGATGAAACTTGGCAGTGTCATAACTTATGATCCAGAATAACTCATAGGCTACTTTTTATCCTGCAATTCCTACGGGAGCAGGACCTACGCGGCTGATACCTACGGGTCCCGAAGCGAAGCGAGGGCGATGCACTAGTACCTATATAACGCTTGATTATAATGGAATCCGTTGTGGTTAATTTTTGGAATTCATTCGCTAGTATTGTTAGGACTACGTTACTTATGAGAAACTAAATTTTTTTTGTTTCTAACTTATCGGTATAAGCTGTTTGTGTATGCTGTGTCGGTATGTATGTGTGTGTTTTTATGTGTAAGTATGTGTGTGTGAGTACGCGCCAGTGTGAATATATATATGTGTGTGTATGATTGTCTAGACTTTAAATTATCAATGACCGCATCAGTTTTCAACTTTTCAAGTATCCAAATCTCAAGGAGTAACAATGAGTCAGAAACATGATAACAATAAAAAATATATATTGTTTATTATATTTTGTTATTAGATCTATGCTATATCGCACAAGTATTGCAAGTCTGGGGTCTGATACCACATATAAAAGGAAACGTGTAATAAACGATTATAAACGGAATTTACTCATTTGTGGGTCTGGCGTGCGTTTGAGTGAGGTCATGTACTATATTCATGACTCAGTATAATGAACTGTTTTATATATCCGGACGAAAGTTATACAATTATACAGTTCCGGAAACAGCGATGAGCGCAATTAATTAATATATTCATTAATCATTAATATATTTCGTTTCGTTATTACCTGTAAAAGGGGTAACAAAAATACGCATCAGAAATACTCATATGACCCTGACGAAACAGCTAAAAATGTACATAAAATGTACAATGTTGACTTTCGACCTTAAAGTAGATCAGATATACCACTGTATTCATTACTATGGTCATACATAGTAATTGGTCACAAATGAGTTTAATTAAAAACAAACACGAGGCCGAAATTATGATAAGATTAAACGAACTTACCTAAGTGAAGTTCGATCTTCATTATATGTAGTACTTAGTCCGAGATAACTGTATGTATCGTCGTTTCCTTGCTCATAGTACGCGAAGTTTATAGACACCAAAAATAAAAAATAAAGACACCACCTGGCAACACTTTAACCATATATCATTCGTTATTTTCGCGCTCAACGCAACTGACACATAAAAAGTTTTCTATTGCAAATTTTTATAATATTTGTGTTATTATAAAGGAATACTTCGTTTAAAATGTCTAAAATTAGTAAGAAAAGAAAAATAGAGAAACTAGAAAAAAGAATTGTAAAAAACATGAGAAGAGAAAAACAATTTTTGGTTGATGGAGGTTAGTAGGTAGTTTATTCTTTAGTAAATCGTACAATTTCAGGTTTCAACTACCATTGTAGTAGTATGGGGGACATAAACACGTATACCTAAGAGGACGATTGCATAAAACTCAACTTATTTGAGTAAATTAATCTAATAAATACATCTTCGCGTGACGATGATACACTCCGACCGTTTAGAGGAAACGGATCTTGAATAACGTTTGTGTTCAGACTCTTAGGAGATATGGTAGTCATGATACCTACGTACAGTTTACTGTACCTCAAAGGCCTCAAGCTCTGTGTAGCTATTAATAAAATATTGAAAACATTGGTATGTTTACCCATGTAAGGCCTCAAGCTATTAATAAAATATTGAAAACGTTGGTATGTTTACCCATGTAAGGCCTCAAGCTATTAATAAAATATTGGAAACATTGGTATGTTTACCCATGTAAGGCCTCAAGCTCTTTGTAGCTATTAATAAAATATTGGAAACGTTGGTATGTTTACCCATGTACGGCCTCAAGCTCTTTGTAGCTATTAATAAAATATTGATAACGTTGGTATGTTACCCATGTAAGGCCTAAAGCTCTTTGTAGCTATTAATAAGATATTGAAAACAATGGTATGTTTACCCATGTAAGGCCTAAAGCTCTTTGTAGCTATTAATAAGATATTGAAAACATTGGTATGTTTACCCATGTAAGGCCTAAAGCTCTTTGTAGCTATTAATAAAATATTTAAAACATTGGTATGTTTACCTATGTAAGGCCTAAAGCTCTTTGTAGCTATTAATAAAATATTTAAAACATTGGTATGTTTACCTATGCAAGGCCTAAAGCTCTTTGTAGCTATTAATAAAATATTTAAAACATTGGTATGTTTACCATATGCAAGGCCTAAAGCTCTTTGTAGCTATTATTAAAATATTTAAAACATTGGTATGTTTACCTATGTTATACATTGCAGCTCAAACACCAGAGCTAGACCCAAATCTTATATATCAAGATACCTCAAATCCTGTTGACTATGTGGACAAGTGTTCAATCCAAGAAATAATGGATGAATTAGATAATGAAGTCTTGATGGCAATAGGACCATCTGCAAGTGGAATCAAAGGATAAATAAGTGTATAATTCTATTAAAAATATATTGATGGAAGGAATTGACAAACAGAATAAGGTAGAATTGTTGAGGTCCATTTTTAATCACAAGTAACTGGAGGTTATTAGAAGCTCCAAAATGAAATTTAGAGATCCTTAGTGTTCTCAATAACTCAGCCAAGACAAAAGACAAACTGTTTTATGAAAGACAAAATGAAATGGGGTTGAAAATTGCCAATGTGTGTATAACTATAAATTTTTTGGTCAATAAAGGAATATGATAATTTAATTGTCCGAAAAATGCTGAGGGATGCAACTAAGATTCGAAGCGATTTGCATTTTAAATACACAGAGATACGGCGGAAGCAAGGAATCCAATTTTGGATTGAGGCCTAGCAGAAAGATTAAAATATAACAAAATTCTCCCTGCTGATTAAACTCCAGTCAAGCTCCTCCATGGAGCTCCAGGGAGGGCTCCATTCTGAGAAGGAGCCATATACATAGCACTGAGTCAACTATACCAACCCCGTTTCCCCTACAGGGGTCAAGGCAAACAGTTTGGAGTATCCAGAGGCCATGCCAGATACCCTTAGAGGTACCATTTTCTTTTAGATTGTTTTTTAATTTTGTATGTTGGCAAAAGATTATTCAAGACCCTACTATTTTAGAATGGATAAAAGGATACAAAATACCTTTTCTATCCACCCCTTTCTAAAATTATCTTTTAAATAAACATTTTTCAGCCTCTGAAAAAAGGATTTTGCAATCTGAAATCATAGATTTATTACAATTAGGAGTATAACTCCATGTAAAAATGAGGTTGGACAGTTTTTATCCAGCATTTTTGTTGTACCTAAATAAGATGGAACTAGAAGGTTCATTTAAATTTAAAGAAATTAAATAATTTTATTAAACAGATTGGGAGATTTTATGTGTACCATTGATTTGAAAAATGCTTACTATTCATGTCCGATACTTACCACTTATAAAAATATGTAAGATTTACATTTAACAACCAGCTATATCAATATAACTGTTTACCATTTGGTCTGAGCACAGCCTCATATCTACGAGAACAGGATATTAGAATATTTATACATTTAGAGGATTTAATTTGCTTTAGGTCCTCTTATAATGAATGTTTACATAATGCTTTGTTTGTAAAAGATATTTTTCAATGCCTAGGGTTGGTTATAAATCAAGAAAACTATTTTGAAGTCATCAAATATAGCAGAATTTTTAGGTTTCAAAATAAACTTTGAGTCCTACAGACTTATTTAAATACAGATAATTGCACAATAAGACATTTTGCTAAGATGTTGGGATGTTTAATCTCGGTTTCTATGGGTATTTTATATACTTTTGTATACACAAAGCAGCTTGAAAGAGACAAGTTTTTAGCTTTGGAACGTTTGGGGGAGATTATGTTAAAGTGATGAGTATAAGCTACGAGACTAAAAAAGATTTAAACTGGTGGAACAATAATATTTTGATTAGATGTTGTCCTATTAAACAATATAATTTCATATTTGAGATCTTTTCTGATGCAAGTTCATTTTGCGGTTGGGGAGCTATGTGCAAAGGAAATAGAACTAGAGGTATGAGGTCAGTAGAAGAAAAAGAAAATCATATTGAATGTCTTGCATTGCAATGCTTTGCTAGTGAACAGAGGCATTTTGGGATTTTATTAAGGATAGACAATTCTACTGCTATTTCATATGTTAATTGTATGGGATCTATTTAATTCCCTAAATTAAACAAGCTTTCAAGATGTATTGAACACTAGTGTGAAAAGAAAGAGATATGGATCTTTGCATATTAAGTCCAAAGATAATCTCGAGGCAGATTTTGAGTATCCTCATTCTAATGAATATACTCAGTGGGAAAGATCACATGTTGTTTTTCAGATAATAACCAACACTCTAGGGATTCCTACCATTGATTTATTTACATCTCGTTTAAGCTATAAATCGAAGAATTATAGTATGGCATAGAGACCCCTATGCATGGAATTCTATGTTCCACGCTTTTTACTATTAGATAAAGACTATTTCTATGCTGTTTCGCCTTTCTCATTCATTTAAAAGTACTTAGAAAAATATTAGTGGGTAAGGCAACTGGTATTTAATTATTTTTTTTTTCAATTTGGCCTACACAGGTCTAGTTTCCCTTAATATAATCTCTACAAGTCTCTGAAATATTATCATTTAGTTCATCTAAATATTTACTAATAGCTCCTTCCGGGTTACCGCACCCTCTACATTCTCAACTTACCCTGTGGGCTGGTGTATTATCAGAGACTAGTAGAAGAATGTTACCTGATGATGTAGTAGATGTAATGATTGAATCTTTGGCTAAAAATACCGTTTGACAATATTATGTATGCTTACGCCAATGGTGGCAATTCTGTAAACTACATAATGAAGATTTAATATGTACAATTGGTCCTAAAAATACTCTCATACCTGATGTAAATTTTTAAGAAGGGCTTTATATCAAGCTCTTAATTGTCATCGTTCAGCTGTGTATCTAATTGTTGGTAGCAATTTAGGAGAGGATGATAGACTAAGGTGCGGGTTTAAAGGAGTGTATAAATTATGACCGTACATACCTAATTATTCTTGTACCTGGAACCCAGCCAGGGTTCTTTCATATTTAAAACAGTGGTACCTGAAAACCTTGAATTAAAACAACTTATGCTTAAGACTAATGTTAATGGCTCTTACTACAGGGCAAGGGGTTCAAACATTATTTCAAATTATAGGGAGTAGGGAACATCATCTTAACTGAAGAATTAATAGATATTATTCTTACAGATATTCTAAAAGCATTGGCTCCAGGCTATATCAGTGAAAAGCCAGATATATGTCCACCTATGTGCCTCATAAGATATATAGAAGTTACAAGGGAATTAAGAAAGGACAATGATATTAAAAAAAAAAAAAAAAAAATTTAGGTCTGCTACAGTTCTATCTAATAATAGATGGTTAAGGATGGTAGGTACTGAAAGAGAGTGACATTGATGTTTCTATTCTTTCTTCTCACTCTACTAGCCACGCGGCAGGTCTTCAACCTTTTCAAGGCATTTTAATAGACCTCTTATAAATTATAGTGGTAAAATCAAATTGTAAAAGCTGTTGGTAGTTCTTTATTTTGTTTTTTATATTAATTACAAATAATTGTTTTTCATGATTTTTGTTACACATTGATTTATATTTTTGTTTGTGATCACATAGGGTATTTATTTTCGTTCATTTTAGCTTCATTAACATTATTAAATATGTTAATGATTGTCTTAAAAGGTTTATATATATTTTTGACTTTGGAAATATTGAATTTTATTGTAGTCTCTAAACATCTACAGTTATCTCGGACTAAGTATGGAATATAATGATAAGATTAAACGAACTTACCTAAGTGAAGTTCGATCTTCATTATATGTAGTACTTAGTCCGAGATATATAGTTATTTTCGCGTACTATGAGCAAGGAAACGACGATACATACAGTTATCTCGGACTAAGTATGGAATATAATACTAATAATAAGCTAATTGTTAAACAACTTCTGTTAGCCGTTCAATAATATAATGTTTTATGAATTCTTAAGTCATTTGGCCACACGCACTTGGTCGGCGTGGGCCAACTGGGCTTGCCAGACTTCACACTCTCGAGAACATTATGGAGAACTCTCAGGTATGCAGGTTTTCTCACGATGTCTTCCTTCACCAAAGCAAGTAATCATTAACTAATACGCATATAACATAGAAAATTATTGATGCGGGCCGGATTTTTTCGGGAGATCAACATTTCAATCAACATTACAATCTCTGTATTTGTGTGTCGTATATTAATTGACGTGGCCAATTACTTTTAGCCAATTAATAAGATGTATAACTGTTATAGTATTGATGCATTTGCAGCTATACTAGGGTTGTACTTGTTCCTATCGACAGTGACTAAATCACATAGGCCGTTTGATTTTCCATCAGTCCCTAAAATTATAAAAAGCCATTTGTAAAAGTACACCAGTCGATTCGATAGGGTAATGTACACTACTTCGTAACATCGACCGGTCTTATCTTTTTTCTTTTAGTTCAACTTATATTCAATCGGTCAGAATAATGGTTACGGTCAAATAGTCATGTAAATTAAATTGACGAAGTGATTATGAACAGGTCGAGTGACTCGTCATTAACCATTAGATCAGCTCTTATCTGTACATTAACTAAATTACCACGATGTTTAGACGTGTCTGACTGTTCTTTCGCATGCAATGAGTCCAGTATTTTTACCGAACAAACGCGCAGATGGGCCACCTGATTGTAAGACTTAGGGTGAAATCTATAAACCGCGCTAAGACTTATCTTGTTCTGCTTTCGTTTTCAGTATGGACACATTTTGTGCGCTTATAAGATTTCTGTAAGTCACCAAAATCGTGCACTCAGCTGAGGCTGATTCAAATTTATGTTCATAAATAAGAAATCAGTTTTACCTTGAAACCTAAGTTGTTAATTAATTGCCAACTGTATCTTAGTTTCCTAAAATATGTTGTAAACCTTTGATTGTGTACAATAAAAATAATTGTTGTTGTTAAGTTTGAGAAAAGTCAAAGCACGCTCTAGATCTTAACTTAAAGTCGCTGCTTTAATTTAATAGTGGCATATCACAAAATGTGTCAGTTTTTTTTATTATTTAACCACTCAACGCAATTTAATCATTACATCATATAAATAAAACTCTTATTCCTATGAATAAAACTAGGTGCATGAATGAATGAAGTTATCTAATTGGTTGAAATTGACTTCAATGGGTCGAATTTGAAATGTTCTCGTGAAAATACTACGGTTTTGAGATGTGTTGTTAGCAAATTAAAACAGCGAAGTATTATTTGGAAACAATCAGTAGACAATAGACCAAATGTTACTACAAGATATGTATAGGCTATGTATGTTTAGACATTGTCCACGTGAGTCGAACCAGCAATGGTGAATCGTTATCGCAAAGCAGTAATCAGGAATGCCATTTGTGGTGATGGATGGACAGCAATGTGCAATGATTACAACTGAATAGCTTCGGCGAATTGTCACTTTGTTTGTTTAACAAATAATGAGGCTTAAAACAGGAAAAGATTCCATACAGCTTAAACAGAACCGGAAAAAGAATGCACATAATTTGAATATAGACGTTCCATGTAATTCTATTTTTTCTGAAAATATATATTCGGTAGTTTGGGTTCCGTATCTCGAAAGGAAAAACGAAACACTTTTAGAACCACTTTGTCTTCCGTCTGTCTAACCGCCTGTCAAGACCCCTTTATTCTGGAACACGTTGAGGTATTAAGCCGAAATCTATATCAAATACTCAGATCTACTGTCTTTTTCGCTTTTAAATATCAATCTTCTATGCCAACGCAATCAAAAGATACAGCCGTTAATGTCGCAACGAAACTCGTAATAACCTACAGGGCATATCCTGGACATAAATTTGGTACTAAGCAACGTCATAAAGCACAGATAA
>DWPQ01000637.1:0-15187 GCA_018251795.1 Perichares adela | reverse complement strand
AGTATCACAGTGGTGAACTGCTGTTAAAATGAAATATGCACTTACTCTAACATTATTCTTCGTTCTGTTGGCTTGTTTGGCCTTTCCACTCATATTGCTATAATTTCACTTCATTAACATTGGCTAAATTTGGATTTTTTATTATTATTTGAAACCAATATGCAGCAATTTAAGAAAATCCTCAGATTACACTTGATGTGACTTGATTTTATTGCCCGAATGAAACGACATCTAAACGTCAATACCGACCGCGACAATGATACGATAACGAGCACAGGCTGCATATAGCACAGAGAAAATATTATTACTGCTATGGTTGACTTTGAGATACCTTAGAGGAATATTAAACTTAAAGGAATATTAATAAACTGAATATTTTCTGCCTACAATATTCTTTACATTTATATGCGTCTATTTATGACAGAAAGTGACAAACATACATAATTTTTATAACTGACGGAGGCTTTTTTGGTTTAATTTGTTGACATATACGAAATTATTAAACTACGAGAAGAAAGCCCGGCTTCGCTCGGGTGAAACGTGGCATCTTTGGCATCATGACGTGTGATCCAAAGTTGAACACTATGGCAACAAACACATTGCACATGGATTCGCATGTTCGATGTTGACGGCAAGACGTTTCGTTTTTCACATCATAGTTCATTGTAATGTAACGCGTTAATCACAACTCAAGATGTCATCCAGTGTCAGTGACGTTTCGCTATTTTGTCAATATGGCGACTGCGATTTTGCTGTCAGAACCATTAGATATTATCAAATAATCGATTTTAACGAATTAAGCGGATAAAATATGTTGTCGACTCGAAAATTTTCTTTTTTTATGTTTTATTATTTAGATACGGTTGCGATCGGGTCTACCGTACCCCGGCACGAAATTATTAATATAGATTGAGGTTTATTGACGTACTAGCTGTGCCCGCGTGGAAATCAGTATGTCACAAAGTTTTTCCCGCATAAACCCTGGTTCCACAATTATAATATCTTCCAGAGAAAATCTAATCGAAATCGGTTTAGTCGATACGGAGATTAGCCCAGAGACACAGAGAAAAGGAATTAATTTTAAGTTTGTACGAAGATATTGTTATGAAGATGTTTTTTAAATTAAAGAATATAGTTAAATATATTTTTGAAAACAAATATTTACAATACCCAATTGAGCAAAGTAAAAAGTTTAAAAGTTTCATTTTTCATATCATTATCTATGCTTATTGCCTAATTATGCCGGCCCGGCATGCGGCATGTCATGGAATGCGCTGTCAGCGCTGACTCGCAGAAGCAATATTTTTTTCGTAGCGTATAATGTTAAATCTGTATTATCTTCTAAATTCACATAATTCAAAGGGCAACATTGATCTGTAAAATGGCAAAGCTAACGAACGCATTTATTTAGTTAAGGATAATTACCGAACAGAAGAAAACACCTTCGAAAATAACGTAAAATTTGGATTAAAATTTATACCAAAAAGTAGTTATTGCGAGTTAACCTTATGAGACAGACATATGCCATCGCGGATTTTGTAGGTCTACAAATCTCCAGTACATTACTTTAGTGTATCTCTGTTGGTTTACGCGGCGTTTACGTGAATTTAGCATTTGAATAATTTCACTACTTATTTTTCTTCCACGAAATGTAAAATTTTAATTTGAACATTTTGCCTTCATTATCATAATTATTATTATGCAAAATCATATTTAACATTTCAGGATTAACATTCATAATAAATAATTTAGACGTAGTTAGCACACAGCTTTCCGACTTTTACATTCTAATCAAAAGTACATTTTTAAGTAGTGTTACGTATTTTTGCATCACTGTTATATGCCCAACTAGTAAAAGTCATTGAAGAATCGGCGATTTCCGAATAGGTTAATGTTTTCGATGACAAGTTAAGAAAACGTAACTCAGTGAGGAGCGAAAATAAGGAAAACATAAATAAAATTAGGAACTTGCATTGAAATGTCAATATATATATTTTAATATTCATAAATTCAATATACATTATAATATCAAGTAAAATGAATTACTATAATTTATATAGGCAATATTTTAACACATGTTAATCTATTCGTAATTTTAACAATCTAGAGTATGTTATTTTAACAAGGATCGCGCCGAGTCACACGCGAATACAACAAACACATCATAATATGGCAATAGGAATTCACGTTTGGCTTATCATCACTTAACTACACTTAACGAAGGAAGAAATACTTTTGCGCAACCTCGCGTTGCCGCCTACCGTAACTAAACATTGCCATAGTACATAATGCCTTCATGTAAAAAATAATATTTCCATTCCTATAAAATTTACTCGAAGCCTTACTTAAAATTATATTTGGCACATAACTAAATATAACTAATAACTACGGCTAGGGACGACGGGAGGCTATATGGTACAGGTTCCACGTCTTATATAAACATAATTAATCTTTGGTTTATCTAGCCCACCGGTCACAATTTGGAAATCGCTTAAAATTAAAGTTACAATAAAATATGAAATAGTTCAAACAGTTTCGCTTAAATCCGATCATAAGTTTACATTAGATAAAGATAAGTGAAGATTTGGAATTTGCTATCATACTCGTAATTAATTTAATTATTGGCGTATGTGTCGGAATACTGACATAAGCTCAACTGCTCCTCGGTCCACGGCTCCACTGCCGACAGCGACGCCAATCGGTGTGTATAACTATAGTATAGTATAGTAATAGTGTATCTAATAAAGTGTAACAGAGTGCCGAGAGTGTGGAGACCACGACACGACACGACACGACAAGTGTGCATGTGCGTGTGCGTGTATTCAATTATGTAATTCGTTGATTAGAAACCTTTACAGATTACATTTATCTACTTACTTACAAAATACACAAATAATCGTTAGGTATGCATCTCTTATAATGTATTACGCTTAGGAACTTTCTGTTCTAACATATTGCTGAAGTGAAATATGATGAATATGGGTGTTGTGCTCTATTCAAATTATAATAAAATGTTACACGGCTGCCATTTTGAACCTTATCGGACTTGACTACGGGCATGAGTACAGTATCAATTTATTAATTGTAGTGCAATTCTAGTTAATCCGGTAGACCCTATCTGCTCACTTGATGCTTATTAAATAGTTCCAGACTTAGTTCTGTGATTTTTTGTTTGGCGGTATCAAAAGTAATAGATATATTTATATCGATAACCCCTGTGGTCTGGACGCCCGGTGTCAATATGTGTGTGTTTGTAAAATTTTATATATCATTTTGTTTTTTTTTATTTGTTAAGGTCCACCTAAAATAGACTAAACATTTTGTTCCCGAATCTCCAAAGCGCTATTTATAAAATCAATCTTATTAACCAACATAGACGACGTTAAATTTGAATAGAGCAGAATTTGTGATAATTGAATGTAACACATAAAGAACATGAGACAATAGGTACGCCGTGTAGATATAAATAAAAAATACATACAACATACGAATTAAGTACAAAGTGAATTGTTAGTTAACAATTACAAATTGGAAATGGTATTCATCTAACTTAATATGTTATCTATTGTTTAAAATATTGGAATTGAGATTGATGTGAACTAAAAATACTGACTATAATCACAATACCACTATAGTTTTACAATTTGTGTAACTAGATACTGCTCAGTTATAATAACATTATTGTATTTGGATAAACACATGTCGATTATTGTCTCTTAATTCATCGTAAGACGCCGCGACGTCTACCGTACCGTTTGATTAAGCGGTAATATATTTACATAAATTCTTGTATTATTTACAATAATTATTATGTACAGCTCCTAATAATACACTAAATCTTTGGACTAATCGAAAGAGTTTTTTAAACACAGTAGAGATCCCACAGGAGTATATCATGGAATGATTGTTACTTAAGTAAGATTTAATCTATCTAAACACTTATGTATGTTACAAATACGAGAAGCTTAGTTATACTCATTTTAAAATATCAACGAACAATAAACGGAGCATACATTTTGAGACAGACGGTTTAAAAATATTGAAGATAAACAATACTGAAAAGATCGCAATCGTCTACATGTTTTAGTTAATTAACAAACGTGTACTCTGTCGTACGTATATAGTGGAATACATACGAGTAACATTAGCACATACAGAAGTGTATCTAATAATTACGGACTCTATTACCTACTATATTGTCATCACGATAGACACGCGGTCTACGCACCTCACTTAGCATCTAACCGATCCAATTTGCATTTAATGTTGCAATTGCACACATTTATAATTATTTAGTTTCACAATATTAAAAATAAGCTTCATACGAGTAACGACACGGTCGTCACTCGAACCTTAACTATCATATTTGGCACGATATAAAAAATAATAAAATAAAGTAAATATATTTATGGAGTATTATGGTACAGGTACTGGCCTTTGGGGTTCGGCGCATACGCACATATAACTACGAGCGTATCATCCGATCGGAACATCGAAAAGATCACTTCGACGTTTGGCGCTTGCCATGGCACGTATCTTTGGTACATTTGGCACTAGTCATTTTATACATAGGAAATTCGAATAATGTTCTAGCGTACAAAAATATGACGTTGAGCAACGATCTAAAATTATTTAAATTCCAATCGAAATACCGGGCGACAAACACTATCTTCTCGTGTGTAGTATTATGCATTTAAACACAACATATCTAACCCACTTTAAAAGTCCACACATTACCATCGAAGCGATACTTTTAATTACGGTTCAACCTGAATGTCATTCACAATTTGACAATAACGTTTTTTTGTTTCAAAATGGTGTCCATTCGGTACTTTACGGTGATTTGCCTCACAGTACTAATAGACTACGACCGGCATTTTAGCATGAGTAGCTGTAATAACATATCAGTAGACATAATGAGTAAGCGGTTCAACAAGATCACCCATTAAGTGACTTCGTACAACGTTGTAACAACAATATTTATCTGGTTTCAATGTGATATTATTTAGAAAGTCAACATTCAATTGGTGTCACGCTGTCATCGCTGCGAGTCGTTTAACCACAGACCGAAAGTGTTAACGACATGAATTACAAACATGTTCATTTCGATCTTTTTATAAGTATCTGACGTCGATAACTTCTATGAAGTCAATCCCTGTAAGGCTTGCAAATAGCGAACCTGTGGTTCATATGCTGACTGTACGAGCCAGAGTGGGAAAATTTCTTGAGGCACTTGCAGCATTGAAATGGCTTCTCCCCGGTGTGGAGCCTCTTGTGCTCGGTCAGATGATGCTTATGTTTGAATGCCCTCGGACACTCCAAACATCTGTACGGCCGTTGACCTGAAAACAAGGACAAATAGTATATAACATCTGTAACAGACGACGAACGAGGGTATCCACACGCGTTTGATGATATAACTATAAAAACATTAATTATTTAATGTATTTTACTAACCTGAGTGCTCGTATTTGTGCCGCGCCAACGAGCTTTGTTTAACGAATGTTTTATCGCATTGGTCACACACAAATTGTCCTTCACCTTCTTTAAACTCGGCGTTTTTCTTCAGCTTATTTTTCTTAAGTACTAACGTTTTATCATCGAATTCATTTGGAGGTTGGAGTTCATCGCCCCAAGAATTTCGTTCATAAGAAGGGCTCGATCCTTGCCAGTTCGTGTCTGACTGGATGTGTTTGTTTAGAACAGGAGATCTAGCATTTGCCAGGTCATTGTACTGTAACAGCTTGTCCATGGGTAAAATTGGATTTATAGGTATTTTTTGTGTCAATGGCCTCTTGTGACCATTCAAGTTCTCTCCGGGTGAAGGTGATAGTCCAAAGTCGGTAAACGACGAAGATGAACAATTGGAATGTGGATACGTGTTTAAATATTGTGCATGGTGCGGGGTTGTGCTACGAGACGATTTTTGGCTCAGGTTTACCGCTTCTTCGGAGTCGGAATGTGTCACTGAAATGCTGCAAGGTGGCGAAGGTGAGGGACTCGAGGTTACCGATACATTCGATTTTTTTGTAGACAGATCCAATGGTTGGTCAGATATTGGGACCGTTTGATTCATTCGTCGAACTCTGGCCCTGTTATTTTGGAACCATACCTGTACAACTCTACTATCGAGACCAATTCGCTGTGCGATTCTTTTAAACTCTTCCCTATTTGGTCTCGGATTAATAGTGTAATGTTCCTTTAGAATTACCTGTTGCTCCTCACTTAACGCAGTGCGCACTCTGATCTTTCTGTCTGAGTCATTTAGAGAATTTTTATCCTCGCGCTCATCTCTCCCGAAATCTTCATCTTCACTAGCACTAACACCGCTTTGAATAGATGCTCTAAATTCAGCTTCTAGTCTATTTAATGCAACAGTTTCTGCAACTTGAGCTGCTAGGCCTTCATGTTTTCTGAACATGTTTTCACATTCGATTTTATCATGTTTCATTAATTCGTCATTGGTGCTGAACGTAGCATTGCATTTTAAGCACTGGCATGTATCCACAAATTTATTCTTTACAACAATATGCGGTGCAGGTGACGAGTCTATACTTGGGCAAACATTCCCAGACATTGGAGATAGTTTTTCCATATTTGCTCTAAAGAAATGCTTCGTCACAGATGCACTAACTGACTCCAAAATTGTATTGAAACCTGAATCAATGTTACCGGTTTCATGTTCGTTGTGATTCATACGGACGGATTCAAAGTTTTGAGGAGATCTGGGATCTGTTTCTGAGTCTTCTCGTTCTTTTTTGACTGATATTGCATCGTCTTCAATGTCCATAACTAGCTCAGCACTTCCTTCCGACCTTTTATCATCTTCTTCGGTAACTTCTTCAATGAGATCTTCTGGGTTTCCTGAAGGAATACCGTGTTGGATCGGGCTTATGGGTTTGTCAATTTTCCTAAGTGGGTATTGCGAGGATGCTAACTGCGCAAAAAATTGACCTATTGACGCCGGAATAGTGTAAGGCGCAATACCAGTCGTTGGACTCATGGGTACTCCGGGTGGCATGTAGAAAGGATTCATACCTGGCTGGGGCAACGCTGGTTGAGAAAAATTATTATCTTGCGTGGGGGTCCATGCAAAAAACGCTGCCGTATTATATTTAGGCAGGGCAGGAAGAAAGGAATTACTATTTGGCACTATATTGTTATTAAGCTGCGAGGCAACCATGGCGTTCGATCGCTTTCTCGATGGACTTCGATCAGGATTAAGCGCGGGGTTGTTCGGTTTTATTCTTCCCATTTTTAGGTTCATCACAAGACATTTCTTTGAGGTCATGTGAGACGAGTAGGAGCCGGAATGTGAAAACTTTTTTCCACAATTGGCACATTCGAAAGGTTTTTCTCCACTGTGGATACGCAAATGCTCCTTGAGGTGGTGTTTGAACTTGAAAGCTTTGTCACAATCGTTGCATTTGAACTTCCGTAGCCGTGCGCTTTCATCGTGGCTAATCATATGTCGCTGCAGGCGATACACGTTGATAAAACTCTTGTGGCAAATCTTGCATGTCTGGGAACAGTATAAATTAAGCCGTTAGTGTTGAGAAAATGTATCCAAGGTTTGATATTTATTTATGTATTTATTACTATCTCTATTACATTGTAAAAACTCGTATTTGGATTTTGGTTTAGGAAATTCTGTTAGATTTTATGCAGTACAGTACCAGTAGAACCGGCTTAGGAAATATATTTTTAGTTCTGGGTAAATGCTGTGGCTACTCAACACTGGACGACCTACACGTTGGCCACTAAAATACATTAAATGTTGGATGCAAGTGATATTACAATGAGCACTGACATATTTGACTTTATCCACCTGTGTGTTGGGCGAGTGTAGCTTCTCATGGCGCTCGAGCTGCTCGCGCGTGGGGTAGGCGCCGCGGCACTGGCTACAGGAGAAGGGGCCGCCGGGCCCCAGGGGGGACCCGCCACGGTCTTCCTCCTCCTCCGAAGGCTTGCCTTCGGAGCCCCCTCCGGCAAGCGGCCGAACTGCAACAGAAAAGGACGTTGTTATTTATAATGTCGTTGTGTTGTAAGTCAAGGAGTGGGGATGTAATCGGCTCCGTCCATCGTTGAGCCTAAGCCAGCCTCAGCTGCACGTGGTGCCCTTCTGTTTGAGGTCGTTAAGCTCTGTTCAGTTTAATCCCGAAGGTATTTATCTAATCAGGTTTTACCACCAGCAAAGATTCCGTTGCTCGTCGCAGCCATGAAGTTTAGGCCAAATTCATTCCTCAAGGATAGCAACACGTTTTACAGAATAATAAAACTGTGTAGAGTATTGCTAGAGAAAATCAGCTTAGTTACAGCAAAGTCAAATTAGCTTAGTAATTTTGTAACGAGAATTATGTACGAGGAACGCGGTATGAACGGCTCACGGCCGCTACTGGTGGGCGCTAGGGCAGGTGTAACTTCTGAAGCCTCTGGCGAAATGTTTATCACGTTTTTTCGTAAATACTCATATCGATTATTATTCGAACCGCACGGATCGACAGTAGCATGTGTCGGTTACAAATTCCGTAATGACGTCCAAATTACAATCGGAACAGTAAAAATCCTCGATAGGTAGTAAAGCGCAATAAAAGCGACCATAAAGATGCGCCCGCAGTACGCCGGCCGGTGGAAAATAAACAATTAACCGTATTCATTCCCGTTTAAAATGATCGCGGACACCTTTCCGCGCTGTATAAAAGCAAACGAGGCAACGATTCAATTTGGAGTCGGTTATTTGTGTAATACGGGGTGTTTCGGCGCATAATATCGTTTTTAAAGCGTTGTCGGTGCGCTGCTCGTAAATCAAGGATAATAAAGAGCAAAACATCGGCGCGGCAAATTAATTGCACGCGTTCATCGGACCGTCGTCGACTAGCGACTGGCGACTGGTGACCGGATCGTTTTAAATACATCCTGGGTTTAAGTATACTTCACACTTTACCGAATTACCGTTATCTAATTCGTCGCCTGTCGAGCGATGACGTTCGGGTTGAATTCCTAGACGGGACAGATATCTGTGTTAGACATATTTCTATTTGGGTATTCGCTGTTTGTGATATCTAAGTATTTCGTAGTTGTGTCTACATGGGGAATCGTAACATCTAGTGTTATGTGTAATACAATAATAACAGTCGGCCGGACAGCTTCGCATGTTTTCGAAACATAAAAGCGCTCATGAATTTTTTTACGCACAACTGTACCCACTATTATCGCGTAGGCGAGAGCAGCGACCACCTCAATCGTATTTATTACAAAAACATTGTGATAGCGTAAAATAGTACCTACAGCTAGGTGCGTACGTAGGTGTGGAAGTAGTTTAATTATAATGAGCGGCAGTAAATTGTCGGTATCGGCCGGCCGGTGTCGGGACGCGAGGTGTCGCACCACGTGTGTGTGCGGTGTGCGGACGGTATTGAATTTTAGAAAATATGGCCTCGTTAGCACGCACCGACACAGGCGGCATGCGTAACTATAGGCTTGTTTATCTACTACGGTCGTTGTGTCCTATCGTAGCCTATTCGCTACGTATTACCATCTCACTTGTAATTAGGTTCCGAGTTGTGGAGCAAGCCAGGCGACGGACCGCTTCTGATGTCCTTCTACGAGTTACTTGACGATTTAATTGAAACAGTATCGGAACCCTATCCTTGCAATAAATAATGAAACAGGTGACTACATCCGAATACATTCACAGTGTTTGGATTCAATAGTCCGGGTGACCGGCAAGCACCTACAAGGTCCAGGGACAAAGACCGCGAGACTCTCGACAGCAAGGTGCATGAAGCCATCCACAATGCGAATGTCCGGCACCGTTGGGGCGATATAGTGCGGGATATATTGATCCGTCACGATCCTCAGCATTGAGGACGTCGACGCAAGGAGGAGGAGGACTCCGCGTGGACGCGTAGTGTGGAGTCTAGTCAGATGATCAGGAAGCAATAAAACTAGAGGAAAAAACAGGTAAATATCTGGCGCTGGCGAAATAGACTTCAAAACTCTCCACTTGGTAGATAGAGTTAGTACAAACTGAAATGTAGGATTGGCTAATAAAAAATATTAAAGTAATAATAACTGAATATAATGTGCTGTATGTCAATTAAAAACATGCACACTTACTAGGTAGGTATATGAACAATAAAGTTGTGTGACGTAATGCGCGGTCAGAAGTAGGACGAGTGATGCTTCGGTCCCACGCTACCCGGCTCGAATAGGTTTGCGATCTTATTTGAACATTTTTTGGTAATATGTAAATATTGCTAAGGAATGACAGTAATCTCTCGGATTCATTGTAGGATTATGCATTAGGTATACCTACAATAAAAAGTTCATTTCTATTAGAGAGTGTTTTACATACGTGGTGATACCTAACATATTTTAAGAATATTTAATGTGGACCTTTCTAAACTTATTTCGTCAGTTATTTATAGTTAGTTATTGTAACACCTATTCAAAAAATATTTTATATTAAACGTAATAATATAGATTTATTGCCTCTAGCAATAAATAATAGTTTATTAATTATTATTTAGCAATCCATCGAGGTAATGGCGCCAGGATTCTACTAATGACTGATCCTGTTTACTGAAATTTTCATAAAAACGGTCAAGCCGTTTCGGAGGAGTATGGCAACTAAAACTGAGACACGAGAATTTTATATATATAGAAGAAAAAGAAGAAAGATGTATTTTGGTAGGTACTTTTAGATATACCTAAGAAATTTATATGCTCATTGAAGATTTTGTAATATTCCAAATTATTTTTATAATGCCTTTAATTATTTGTTACTAATTAAAAATGAAGATCATTGAAAATTTTATTACTTTTATGTATTCACACAATAAATTAATCAGTAAGTTTACGTTTGCAGTTCGGCTACTAGACAACAGATGGCGCTAGCTGTTGAACTGTCGATGCAAAAGGAAGCTTGGACCGCGTATAATATTAAATTCAGATAATTACATTATCAGTCAATACGACTATAATTTCGTACGTTTTTTATTTATCGATACGTTTATGATTTATACGGACAAAGTTGTCATTAAGTTATGTCAAATAATAGTTATACCATAATATGAATAGCCAGGGCTAAGACACTAGGACTTAGGTAGATAGTTTGTTAATTGTGACACGACAAAGTGAAGTGTTGTACCGGCCACGGTAGGTAAACCGGATGAATACTTGACATGCACACATGCATATCGTTTAGTGATCTGTGCACGGACAGACTGCGTCCGTTAACCGCTGATAAAAAAACTAATGCACACACTCAAATGCTCTATGTCGCTGTAACAATTATCACACGCACACTACACAGCGGATGCACACAGCGGCACGCCGCTTCCTATTGCCACTCTGTAATAATTATCACACGCACACATAACAACAGATAAGTCGATTGATACCACAGTGGCTTGAGCGATTGGTCGCACCTGTGCGGGGCGCGGGGTGAGGGGTGAGCGGTGCAGGCGGCGTTCGTTATACAAAAAACTCCGCCCGTGAAGTCACCATGTTGTAACGTCTCATGTCGAGTTGTTTGGCCGAGATAATTCATATTAAACTGTTTGGCGGCGACGCGATGCGCGCTCCTACACTCTCATTGAGTTGGAAGTCGCTATTGCTTGTTTGTCAATAACTGTTTATTAATATATGTAGCTTGGAGTCTGATGTTGAAATTTTATTGTTCATATAGGTATATACACACAATGTGAATGTAGTAAAGGTTTACCTGGTGTCGGGGACACTGTGGTTTACGTTCGACTATGCGGTTGTCGTTATGAGGTCGTCGGTGGAGACATGAGCAGGTACATACCTAATTAAACTTTAGTTGCCATGACGTCCAATACATTATCTTACGCAAAATTGTATTGGTCCCTGTAGCTCGGGACCAGAATACGTATTACGTATCCCCTGCCTGTCGTAAGAGGCGATTAAAACGGCTAGAGTGGGAGCTCAAACTGTCCACCAGCAGCCCTGAGATGGACGACGGTTCGTGTGGTCGTGTACCGTCGTGAACAGGGATGATTCGCGTTGGAGCATTGAGTTCCTTGCGGCTAAAGCCCATAATAAGGGCACTGTGCTCAGAGGACTCCGGTTGCGTTTCGTTGGAGATCCCGGAGTCCGGGTGGGTACCCACATAGCCTTGTGTCGCTCCCACGGCGCCGGGAACCTTTTGAAGATTTCCCCCTCGAAAAAAAACAAGGTACATGTTGCGCGACGATGGATAGACTGTGGACACGACACAGTACTTTATCATCTTTAAATATTACATTAAATTATGCCAGATTTTGGTATTCAAAAGAGATTAATGAAAGAACACACAGGTTCTTCTGTACATTTAGTATCTTTCTATGTTTTATACAGTTTGTAGAGGACAAACTAAATGAGATTAAATTAACATACAATATTGGAACTCGTAGGTAGGTAGGTATAGTTAGTTTCTGATGTAGTCACCGCAATCTCAAATTGTGAGTCAGTGAGTGAGTTCGCGTCGCACTCGACAGGAATGCAGTAGAGATGAAAATTTGCAGCAAAACATTGCTATGTATTCTGTTGTTTGCTGTTTAATACCACAGAATGTCTACCGTTTGCTTCAATTATATTTATAAAAGTTACATTAGTTATGTATGTAGCAACGATATCCATATTGTAGGTAGATACTTATTTGACACGTAGGTAGATAGATATAGTTTCAGGTAAATATTTCGTTCTCAGGTAAATATAATTTCCATGTTAACAAGTTAATATTATAATAATGTCAACTTAAATAGCGCAACTTACAATATATTCGCACGACACACAAAATAACAGGTAAATATTTTTATAATTGCCCACGCCATGTCTCATGCTCGGAACTACAATTTTAATATTAGATATCATAATCGGTCTATAATAGTTACCTACCTATGAAACTTTGTAAAATAAACCTAATGATATTGCAATATTTACAAAATTCTTGAGGACTTGTAATCGACGATCTTTAGTTTGGAGGCTGGGAATAAACCCATCCAATAGGAGTCCTCTCGGGAGGGTTCTGGTTCAAAATAATCACTTATCCCCCATAAGCATAAGCAATTGTCTAATATTTACAAAATTCTTGAGGACTTGTAATCGACCTGGATCTTGAGTTTGGAGGCTGGGAATTAACTCATTCAATAGGTGTCCTCTCGGGAGGGTTCTGGTTCAAAATAATCACTTATCCCCCACAAGAATTTTGTAAATATTAGACAATTGCTATACATTAATTTAAAAGAAGTGCTGAAGAATTTCTTCTGTTATTTCTTGTATTAGCACACCATTATAAACCCCATAATCGAATTACGCGCACATTTATTCAATGTGCTTTTATTGTGGCTCAAACTGTTGGTAGTTGCGTTCTACTTTTTAGCGTTACAAACTAAACGTTATTGATTCCGACGCCAAAACGCGTTTTATTAAATGTTACTACTGAATGATTCTTAGTTTATTTGTAACTTAGATACATATTGGGTAATTAAATGTAATACGTTTCATCCCGAAAAATATTGATTCTCCTGCTGGAGAAGCGTTTAATAAAGAGTTTTGACTACTTTTTACAACTTACAAATCGTCCAACTAAAAAAATTCACTGCTAAATATTAAAATATATTGTAAAAAATATTTAGAGGGTCTGATAAAAAAAATATCCCAAATAGAATTGTGGTACATTTAAACAGTCGATGTCAGTAGAGACTTTTACATAAACAAACGAGATATCACTAATAGGTACACTCCAGGACTCCAGAACAAACATTCGTTTGTCACATGAATGTCTTAACCGAACGGGAACCGAACCCGGAACCTCTCGCTCAAAAGGCCCATTAATGAGCAAACGTTAAAAGAAAAGGGACTTCGAGATATATAAATAAATGAAACAGCTTTTAATATAAAAATACGAAATAAAAAAGAGAAGTTTCACTTAATTTAATAATTTGGGTATTTTATCAACACAATAATTCTATGTTTCCTAGTCTTTAAGTTTTCCTTGTATTTTCCAGCGTGTACAAAAATTATTAAACAAATAAAAACAATTTTATTATGTACGTCATACTTTGCTTTTACAACCGTTTCGAAAAGGTGCTTTATCATTTGAAGAAGAAATGGCAAAAAAACTCTTCAACACATCTTATAAATTAATCTGAGGTAATCTAACAAAGAGAGGGTCCAACCTGGTTAGAGAGAGTGGCAACGCTACAATTCCCAGGCGTTCTTATCAGTTAAATGTTCATCTATACAATAATATCTATATATATAAAATTCTCGTGTCACAATGTTCGTTGCCAAACTCCTCCGCAACGGTTTGACTGTTTTTTATGAAATTTTATACGTAAGTAATAAAGGCCCACCCCAAACATATTTTGTTTTTATTTTACGGACAATTTTTTTTTGACATTTTTTTATGATGTGGCTTCAAAAAATACACAACACCCTAAATTTTCTCTCCTTCTATCAGCAACCCCAATTTTTTAATAAATTCTTTTATATGGCAAGATGACGTTTGCGGGGTCAGCTAGTATTTTATATATTTGATCGTCAATGTACCTACACCTTAAACAATAATGGAACAAAAGGTAGTAAGATCCTGCTTGTATTCAAAAGATATCTCTTCAACAGAACAGCTTCCAACTTCAACAAAATTCCAATAGGTAAATGTATTAACTTGGGACTTTATTGTAAAAACGCATACCGAGCCCCGTGACACAAAGCTGCACATTACTACTGCCGAGTGTGTGTCGCTTTTGTTTGCATATATTTAAACTTTTTTATGAACAATAACTAAATAACATCGCACTTAACGTCGTGAGATGATGTTACTTTTACGTTAGGAACAGCTACAAATTTACAGATAAAAATGGCAAATATCGTAATACAGTGTGTATTATTCGCGGGCCGATGGAAAGTCTATAACAGAGCGGTTAATTATATATATATGTTTAAATAAATAATAAATTAGGTATTTTATATTTTGAAATGTATACAATTCTTGTAATTTAATATTTTGACATTTTTTACATTTTATTCTTGTTATAATCATTTAATATTTTGACATTTTTCTTTTTAATGTTCCAATCCTTAAATACTTAATTTTTTTTTATTATCTCATAAAGTCATTGTACTAATATAATTAATAGCCTATACATTACCATTGCACACCCTTAGTGGTAGAATG